>CAIGRO010271395.1:0-18662 GCA_903798355.1 Fraxinus baroniana
AACTTTTGATTGTTCTAACATGTAAAAACAATTTCTAATAAACACAAAGTAGACTTTGATACCACTGTTGGGAACCTACTTAATCATGCGCAGCGGAAGTAAAGGCAAATTTCGATTCCCAAACAAGAATTTACATTGTGTTTAGATAGAAACTGCGTTTAGAATAATACCTTTGATGAATTTTGCAAACTCCTTTGCTGATTCTCGAACTTGAAATCATCACGATCTACAATTCAAACTGTCCAATTGTCCAGCCTCCAATGGTGATCCACACAGAGAACAAGAATGGTGGCTAGGGTTTTCTTTTCTCGTGCTAGTAAGAATAATGAAATATCCATATGTGTTTTTAAACTCTGGGAGCTTATTAATGTAATTCCAAGTGGGCTCGGCCCGTCTCTTAAACTAAACCAAGTCCAATATTTAATTAATCANTTAATCCAATTAATTAATTCGGGATTACTAATAATCAACTCAATTAATCAATCATCCAATACTTGTCGATTAATTAATTGGTAAATCATGTTCTTCTGGTTCTCTTTTGTGTGTAACCCATTAGGTTCCCAATCACGATGTCCAACGACGTGAATTATTATTTTGATCTAATCAAAATTTGATAAATTAAAATACCCCTTTTAATTTATCATCAATTCACATCCGTTGTCCCAGATTGACATCTAGCAATGCGTCGGGAAATACATGTGACGGGAAAAATGTGACTGAAAATGTCATGTGGCATAACAAAATCAAACTTGTTCGTTTACCGTGAAACTATAATCCCTTCGTCAATATGATTCGATCAATTACGAGATATGGATGTGTGTCAATCTTAATTATCGATCATATCTTTTATCCTACTGTTAAGTCAATGTAAGTCGAAAACTCCTTTTCGACTTATGAGTTCACCTTGGTCAATGATTTCATTATAACTTAACTGGATGAAATATAGATCATAATCTCTTACTATCTAAGAGTGATGAATTATCTATTGATCATTCACAACCTTCATATGATTCTTGACATACCCAACGATGCCGTATTAGCGACCCTTGACAGAGCAACATCTGACATCGCCAAAGTATGATTGTTTCATATAAGGCACTATGATGACCTCAAGTCAAATGACCAATTTCACTGCCGAACGTTAGAGATTAACCACTGACACTCAGATAGTCTTCCATGTGGAATCTCTCAATGGGTTCCCAATGTTTTGTTCTATAACAGAACATTCACGTGTTCATTCAAGTGTCACCACACTTTAGTTTGTCAGATCAACTACTTACTTCATAAGTAAGAAATGTCACACGTGATGGTCTATCAGTAATAACGATATACGTATCTCGTTATTACATACGGCCACAGACGATTTAAGATTTAATCATATATAATTTGTATATCACAATCACAACCCTTTGTGATTAAAAAATTACTAAAACTTGAATCTATGGATTCTATTATTTAATTATTTAGAATATTAATTCAATTAAACAATAGATCTTGCCATAAATATGCATCGGTTATATATAAAAATACTTATGTTTAAAGTTGATTGGACCTAGGGCATAATACTTACAGTGTCGACATGTGTCCCTCCTTTTTTCTTTTTCTTTTTTTAAACTGTCATCGAACCTTTGTGTAGCAAAACTAAAAATTATAAGGCACTTTCAAAGAAGGAGAAAAGAAATAGGAAATGGACTGAGATTCTTCAAGTTCCAGGTCCAAATAAATCATGCTTATAATATCTGACGAGTCTTAATTTTTCTCTATTAATTTAATTTCAATATTTCTATTATAAATTGTTCTACATTGAGGATAATGTAGGAATTAAATATGAGGGTGTAGTTCAGTTAGTTTGCTATATTTGTTTCTTGTGATTTGAAAAAATAGTATAGGTTGATGAACTTGATGTGTGGAGCTAACTTTGAGTAATTGGCCTTATTCATCACCAATGTTTAGAAGATGATCGATCTCAGAAAGGGCAACCTACAATATAGAGTGAAAATTACATTCAAAATTTTAAAAAAAATTCCAAAACAAAAGAAAGAATACAATAAAAGAAAAGAAACACACCAAAGTGTGTTGAGACAGTGACAAAATAATTATAATAATTTTTTAAGCCAAATTAAGCCTTGGATACTTAATTTAAAATTTAGACTTACTGTAAGGATTACTATCCTAGTACTATCCGAGTTGAAATTTGGAGGTTGAGACCTTCAAATATAGGGATAATCATCATGTTTTGAGATAGTGACTTTCATGGGTAAAATCCAACCAAACTTGAGGGAAAAATGAATGAATGTTGTGATAATCAACCCTGGTATAAACATCTTGGGAATGTGATTGAAAAATAAATTTGAAGTGTGCATCCCATGAGAGAAAATTGAAATATCTGACTATTGAGGGTCGAAAAATAACCAACCCAAAAGCTCAAGATAACCGGTTGGATTCACTATACACACACATACATCATCGAGTATTCAATAAGTGAAAATTAGTTTTATTTGCATTACTTATAAACTTATTATGAATTGTCAAACAACTTCAAATACTTAATGAAATTTTGGAAAAAGTTATCTAATGCTTTTATGTTTTTAGTTACATGTGTTTCATAGATAGACTTGCCTGAGACGAACAAGAGTTTAAGTTTGAAGATGTGTACTTTATGCGCTTATCCGAATTTCGATTCTTATTTATTTAACATTATATTGATAAGATGTATATTTAATTTAGGTTATTTTACAATTGATTAAGGTAAAAAAAGGATTGGACAAGTTTAGATAAAACTGGATTGAAGCTGTACAAAATTGAGGATTTGGGGATCAAAATAACCGAGCCTTGAAGTTGAGGACCTATTATGAAAATAAAGAGGACCTGAGATGTACAAAAATCTAATATGGAGGACCAAAGTTCACGACATTGGAAGAAAAATTCCTGCCTTTGATAGTTTCCTAGTTAAACTTAAATTCCACATTGGAGATGCTTTAGAACTCATTTATAGAATTATTGTAAATTTCTATATATAATTTCAATCATTATTTTTTTTGAGACACATAATTTTAGAGAGAAAAATATATAAAACATCAAGATCAACGGGCAAAAAATTAGTTTTTGAAGTTTATTGAGATTTAAGAAGATTATTGTTGCAAGATCCAATTCTTTCCATTATTAATATTTCAAAACCCCATTATAAACTTTTTACCTTTTCATTGGTTTTTCTTTCTCATTAGTGTTAGTAGCTAGATTATTAGTGAAGACTAATAATAAAATATATGTGTGACTGTTTAATATAATTTTCAAGATTATAGTAGTTTATTTTTTATTTTTTTTTATGAATTTTAATGCTTTGAATCAATTGTCCACTAATTCAGTTATATCTGAATTTGTAACAAATCGAGAGGTAAATTATAGATTTAGATCACATAATAAAGTTTGATAATTTGTATAAAAGTGCAGAGATAATTTTTATGGTTATTGTGGCCATTACATGGGTTATTAGGCATTTAATGTATTTAATTAAAACTTTTTTAGATTGACATAGAAATACGGTGAATTGACTTAAGAAGAATTCGATCGAACTTTACAACAAGTAAATAATTTTGATTAGGGAATAAATGGGATCTATAGATGAAATTGTAAGTCCTGACATTCACATTCATACTTTAAATTAATCCCCGAATTATTAATTGTGTGCTTTAGATAAATTCAATTTAATTAGAATAGTCTATACAACTAAACAAAACTATCTTCTATATTTTTTTTCATTTCGGAATTAGAAATAATAAATTAGGAATTAAATAATAGTACTCGTGGAAACGATCATCCGAACTCACAGGTCTCTTATATTACTTGTTACGATATCGTACACTTAGAATATAAAATATGCAACAATCTGGGCACTGTACGCAAGAAAATCTGGAACTTATTTGTAGTATCTTATAGGTTATTTGCATTAAATGAAACCAAATTTTCAAAAAAGGTTGTTTGTGCAAAAATCGCAAGTGTATCGTTGACAAGTAATAACATGATGAGAAGAGTATTGTCTAATATGGAATAAGCCTTAAATTGAATTTTGTTAATCCTTTATCAAATTCAAATGTAAAGTAACAAAAGTGATATATTAAATATTTCTAGATTAATATACTAATTAACTAATATTATTTCAAACTAAATATGAGACGTATGTATTAGAATTTTGAATCCACATATTACTATCATATTTTCAATTCCCAACCTATGCAATTTAGCGTGATTTGTGTATTTATGACAATTGATAATTCAATTTTATTTAACTCTCCATCTTGAGGTAAGTTAAAAATATTTTATGCACGCCTCCCAGGGCACATCCCAATTGGCAAAGATGAGGGCGCTTCAAGGCTGGCAGATCAGAGGTCGTGAGTTCGATTCCTGATGGCTCTTGGAAGACAGATATTCTCCTGGAAGGCAGGATTTATCTTGGAAGGCAGGAGCTGTACTGGAAGGCAAGATGCAGGATGGGTCGACTTGCTTGGCACTTTGACAGATCAGTTGGGGGCACTTAAAAACACTGGCCAGTTTGGGGCATAACCTGCGGTTTACCCGTCTGCATCTTGAGGGGCCAGGGTGTAAACTCCAGAATTTAGTCGCTGTAAGATGGATACCTGGGTATCAAAAAAAAATATTTTATGCACGATCCATTTATATTCCTATTCTGAATTCATATGCAATGTAACACATGCAATTACATGATTATCAAGATGATTTCACACGACATACATAATGTTCCAAACATCTATTGCCCCATGTATTAAAATTACAAAATTCTAAACCTATTATCGATCTCCCAACCCTATAACAGGTAATATTACCTAATTGGTGGTCAATCAGTTAAATAATTCAACAAATCATACAAAATTAATTAAGAACACAAATTAAGTAAACTACTTGGTCTTTAAATTAAAAATAAACAAAAATAAGGTGTATCTTCATCCTGACACAAAAGCAAATCTGGCCTAAAATAGTTTTAAAGATAAAATAACAAAGGAATTGGAAAATCACTGCCCAAAATTCATAAATACAAGAAGGATATGTAAAATCTATTTATTATTCTTGTTCTTCAATCCCAAGATTTGATTCTTCAAGTTCTTGAATTTTTATTTTATTTTATTTGGATTCTTTGCTATATTTGTTCTCCTCTCTAACTTATGATAAATTTGTCCCACTCTTGAAAGACTTTATTATATGAATTGATATGAGAGGTGAGAGAGAGATCCCTCAATATTTAGCCCTTGTTTTGTATTTATAGTGGTTGAAACTTAGGTCAAGGTTTCATCCAATTTAGGTTACAAAAGATTTTCTATCACAAAAGAAAAGTTGGCCATGTCCATCCAAAATAACCCCACACCGCCAATGGTACATATGCTTGCCCATGCACGGGGAAAGCGAAATCAGCCTCGGGAGGCAAAATTTTGCCTCTTGCCCACACACTGTTGGACGTAAGTCGTTTTTTTATTTTTATTTTTTATACTTCCTTTGTCTTCTTCTCGACCAATTGACTCCATATGATTTTCAATTCTCGTTTTGTGGTGTAAATCAACTATTAGGTATTTTCACTTCGGTCACTCCATATGATTTTCAATACTCATTTTGTAGAGTAAATCAACTATTATATATTTGCACTTCGGTCCCTAAACTTTGAAAATCCTTCATTTTTTTTTTGTCAATTTTCATTCATTTCTTCCAATATCACATCCAATAACTGAGTTTTACCTAACAACCAATAATACGTAAGATTAGGTCGTAGTTAATCATAAAAACTCCTAAATATCTATATTTAATGGTCTAGATAAGTATATAAAACACACTCATCAAACACCCTATATTTGTCCTCAAACAAAACTGTAACCCCTCTCAAAAATTAAGCATGCAACGACTATTTAACTAATTGGTGTCCAATCAATCAAGCAATGCAAAAAAGTGGTCAAATAACATGTCGTGTGTCTCATGATTGGAATCATTTTATTAAATCTATGAACAACTTCACAATACATAAATCAATTTCTACTTATTCAATGTAAAATTGATGTGTGCGTGCAAGTAAAACGTCATAAATTCACAAGTTGCTACATATCTCGCTCATCAATGATTAAATATTTCTTTTATTCACTCGTGAGATACACACTCTCCAAAAATTATTCTTTTAACTCTCATTCCCAAGGTGTGATATAAGGTTAATTTATACTAATCCCCATCATCTCTAATTTGGTTAGATCTCACTAATTGTTAGTCAACATCTCAACAAATAGGGATTCTTTTTTATTTTGATTGCTTCAACATCCAAATATCAACTAGGCTAGTAGTCTCTTGTCAAATAAGAGTTTCGGGCTTAATTAATGCATGTACTACTACGTCTTCTATTTCATACACTTACTTTTTTCTTGCATATTTTGTTTCATACACTAGCTTGTCCCCATTTTGAGTTTTCTTTAAGATTCTCAATAAGTGTCTACATTATGATCTTTTATACGGTAGCTTCGATTATGAATCATGTTAGCTTTTTCCTTTTTTACGCATTGAATAGTTCAATGCCCCTCATTTAACACTCATTTTAAAAAATGGACATCTAACTTGAGATTTTCACATATTTTTCATTTTATTGATCTTAGACAATCCACACAAAATTTTGCAAAAACAGAATCTTCATTTATCTCAATATCTTCCTATAACAATTCGATCACCCCCAAAATATACTACATTTAGTCTAAAGATGTATAATGTAGTGATTTTTGCATTTAGCATCGAAGTTTCACCAATTCAACTATTCAATATATGAATCAACTTATTCCTTAACAACCAAAAACTTAATTCACGCGTATAAGCGGTATCAAATTCTACATAGATAAGTAAAAATTAATCTAATGATGTAATTTGTTCACAATTCATGTACACTAACCAACACAAGCAAGCAAACTAAAAAAATGGAACTCTTTTTTTTTTTCTTGAAATTTTTAAAACTTTTCATTCTTTCTACATTTTTTGTACATCATAAAGCAATAAACACTAGTATCACACAAGCACAATAACACAATAAAACTCAGCCCTTGTTTGATCCCCATTTTTCAAAAACTCATTTTCCTCTACACATTCTTCAAGAAAGTAATTTTACACGTAATTCTCATTTTTTTAACCCTACATTCTTAAAAAAATCACTATTTCAAAATATACTTCCCCCTAAAATGGGACTCAAACAAGGGCTCAATGTTTTTTTCACCCCAAATTTAAATCAGATGTTGCTCTCAATATCTTAAATATCTTCAAGTAAATGAAATAAAGAGAAAATAAGAGAAAAATAGTCTCCTTGGAGATATTTCTGAAAGTGGAGGCTGATTTGGCACGAAAGTGTCGAATCTAAATTGGTCCATGTTGCTATGCCATTTTCTTGTCCGTTATTGGTTAGATTTTATGTACCTATAGAGTAAAGAGAAATTAGCTATTGTAATATAGAACACTCCAATTTAAGCTACAATACATCACAACATATAGGGCTATATGGGGATAAACATACTTAATTGTTATCTAGCACACGGAAGGAATAAAAACTACATAACCTATTATCTAAAAAATGCAAATTTATTTTCTCTTCTTTTAACCCAACCCTCTCAATAAGCACTCGTTCATAGTTATTAGCTTGTAGAATTCTGAAGAAAGCTTTGATGACTTGCTTAATTTGCTTCTTTTGACTTTGCTCCTCCTTTCATCAATTCTCTAAATCCTCTTTCAATATGACATGTCTTACTGATTCCATCTGATTCAAACTTAACTATGTTGAATATTACCTCCTCCCCAGGCTTAATCACAAATTCAATTGTAGGGTAATCGATGAAGTCGAAAGAATATGTGTTAATTCCATCTTCAATAATTGCTACTTCGTCGTTAGGTTCCTTTGTGATTAATTGGTCATCTTCTTCAATATTTGATATCTCTTTGGATCGAATGGTCAATCTAAATCCACAGGTAATGGCAAGTTTTTCCTATTAAGTTTTTTAAGTAAAGTATATTCCACCTCTAAAATTAGTCCCAGTATATGGATCTCTCCCAAGTATTTTACTTTCATAAAACTTGACAAGTTCATTATAATATTTTGCAAGTACCTTCTTATTCAAAGGGGAGGACCATTTCCTACGATTTTGCTGTCTTTATTCCAATGGCAGGTACATAATCCCACTCAAGCATGTAACCTTCATCAGATTTATCAGGTGCTTATAGATCTTTAATATTGTTTAAACCATAGAAGTTTTAACATAAGAGAATCAATACATGTATACAAGAAGAATTTAGTCAAGATCATGCATCTACATCAAATGATTTCAATTCAAATGAACTTCAAATTGAACAAAAATTTCAAAACTGGACTATTCCAAAGGTAGATAAGAGATCTATCTATGAAATAGGAAGGTATGATTTTCATCAAGATTATATTATCAAAACTCCTGATCAAATTATTGATGGGCATGTCAAAATTATTTTTTGATAAACACTCTTCTTCAAATACTCTTCGTAGGTCTTATTCTACTAGATCTAAGAATAATCTTTTCAATCTGCTAGATTTTCAGCCTTTTCTGATAAACTTGAAGGGGTAAGTTTTAATCTAAAAATTTCAGAGACAAGATACTTTGATAAAGATCTGATTCTCCAACTTCGTCAGATATGCTTCCTTTAGAAAAGTTTGATCAGCAATGTAACAATAGATATAAGACATGAATTCAAAATTGATCAAACTCTTTCTGTCAAAAAATTTAGACTTATTCTCAAGAAAATGTTTTCAAAAGATGAGCTAGAATCTTTATGGGAAGAATTTTAGTTTTTATGAATGGTCATATTTCAAATTTTCTTGGTAAAAGAATTTTCAAAGAAAAAAATCTATTCAAAACACCCATGTTAATAATAAAACATGGAACACCTCTTCTGGTCAAAATTCTCAATCTGAACCTCATCTGATGCAAGAAATCATTGTTTCTCATGGAAACACTAAAATGATTGCATCTCCTCTCAAGAAATTACCATATTTAACTTTAGAATGGAAGAATCTAGTTCAACAGTTAAAGACATCAAAAATATTATCTCTCAGAACAATTATACTAATATTTTTTTTCAATCTATGTGTCCTCAATTATCTAGAATTGAGAATAATCCTGAGTCAGAGGCATCCTCATCCAAAAGAGAGGGGCGGAGCCTAAATTCAGATATTGTTAAGACAAATCTTATTTTCAAACCTATTGATACAAAATACTTTTAAAATAAAAGAGAAATACTGTTTCTTCCGAGTCAAGTATTCTCCAAGAGCTTGCTAATCAAATTTCTAAACTCGGAATTTCCAAGAATATATACTATTGATAATCTTGAGAACCTTGAATCTCAATTTATTGAAGATGAACCTCTTCGAGTTAATAAATTGAGAGGTCAGCATTCAAAACTTCCATCTTATTACAATTGTTCACGAAAATATGTTTTGGATTTAAATCACCGCAAGTTCACAGTTCGTTGACAAGTAATAAAGTGAAAATCCTAGAATTTCGAGTATCGTTCCCACGAGAATTGATTTAACTTGATTTTTACTATCGCGACCTTAACCGAATCTATTAAATATGAGATGAGTTTTTCAATTTCTATGACTAAACTAACATTAGCATGCAAATTAAAATAAAATAATAAATCAAATGGCAAAAATGACGTTTCAATACAAGAGTTTTAAATGAAATTAATATATGAAAAAACGCACTAGGATCCCGAATCACCAAGCAAAATTCCCTTTTAACCCCTATTTCACAATTTGATAACATGATGAATAGGTTGAAAAATCAATGTTTCTAACTTATTCAACAATCTCTTTCAAGTAGAACTGAACCTATTCTAGCATACCATTTGACTATATTTCTATGACAAATGCAATATACAAGAATACATGACGTTTTGTAAACACTTAGAGATTCATGTAAATCAGTATATTTCCATTCTCTATGAATTAAACGATGATTTATACCTTGTCGAGCTTATTTTTCTTCCTTTGAATGCATAAAATAAGCTATCACACTCATACAACTACTACGCATATAATTGTAGAGGAAAAGTAATGTATATAAATCATTCAACATCCATCCAACGTGTTTAAATATCAAATCGCAAAATAGAAATTAAAAGATCACAATGAAAGGTTCATCGTTCACATAGTATATAAAAAGTCTAGCCTATCATGGATAAGAAAATTAAAATATCACAATGTGATGTTCATCGTTCACCTAGTACATAAAAAGTCTAGCCTATCATGGATAAAATTAAAGTACAAGAAAAATATTTAGGAGAAGATATCATTCAATTATTGAATTTAAATCTTGCAATCTTGAATCTTGGAGTGAAAATCCTTATTCTAGCCTTCTTCCTTGCTCTTTAATGTTGTTTTCTCTCAAAGAATGCATAACCTTAGGTTCTGGATGAATTGTGACTTTTATAGTTGCCCTAGAATCATTACTATATGAGTTGGAGTCGGATAAGGAAACCAAGAATTTCGTGCCCAGAAATGTACTTTGTGATCGCAAGGTAGTCTCTCATGTGATTGCATGGGCCAAGTAAAATGCTCCCAAAATGGCTTTGTTGAAGTCTGGGCGTTCGCAAGGTAGTTTACCATGCGATCGTATGGTTTTTATGTTTTTTTTCATCGGACAGCTTTTAGTATTTTGATCATATCTTTCTTTCCCAATATCCGATTATGGTGATTCAAATTTATTTCGAAAGCTTACTCAAAGAGCTATAAATCTTCCGGAATATAAATTTTCAAATTTGAACGTCTTCTATTCCAAAAATGGGTCTCAAATTAAGACTGAAAATTCGAAGTATAAATTTTTTGGCTGGAGGTTGATTTGTGATATTACTTCGATTCAATTTCATCCATTTGACTTCTTTTCTCATCCAATTGATGCCCAACATTCTCAAATCCTCATCTTGAGATCGACACAACTTTTCTGTATTTGTACTTGAGTCCTCAAACTTTGATTTTTTGCTTCATTTAAGCTCATTTTTTCTTGTTTATCCTAATTTACCCCATGTTCATCGTTGATGTCCTGCAAACTCATATTACATCGAATTAAGCTATATTCTGCACATTTATCGACAGTTATCTATGTCCGTAAACCTGAATAAACGTGTAAAAATGTCATTATCAACAATAGTCCCCCTTATCCTAATACAGTAATATGTTATATGAGGAAAAGGGAAAACCTCAAAAGTCATATTTTGGAGATGAAATCATTGAATGGAGTATTGATGGTTTTACTGAATTTCAAATTATTAGATTTATCGAGAATATGGCTGTATGTTATAATGAATACATCACTCGAGAAATATTTCCTACCAATGCTTGTGTAAATTTAATAACTGGTTTTACTGGACAAATTATATTTTGGTGGAATAACTATCCCAATGATGAAGATAGATCAAATATCAATAATGCTACCAACAAACAACATCAAAATGATAGTTTCAATACTTTAGTATACACTATACTAAAGCACTTCATTGGTACTCCTATGCTCTTTCAAGAAAGGTCATATGAGGTTTTATTAAACCTGAGTTGTCCTAATCTTCATGATTTCCACTTGTATAAGGATCTATTCCTTACCAGAGTAATGATTAGATATGATTGCTATCAATCTTTCTGGAAAGAAGTTTTTATTTTTGGACTTCCAAAACTCTTTACTGAAAGAGTTAGAAATTCTATTAACAATAAATACAATGATTCAATTCCTTATGCTAGTCTTACTTATGGAGAAATTATTAATTTTGTCAACAAAGAAGGATTATCATTGTGCAATGATCTTAAGCTCAAAGTCAAATTGAAATTAGAAAGATATGATAGTCGTATAGAACTAGGATCTTTTTGTGAGCAGTATGGATTTGAAAAGATCATTCCCCCATCTTCAAAATCTAAAAAGTAAAATTTTCCTTCTCATTTAAGAAAAGGATCTTCTTCAAAATATTTTCAAAATAAAAATTCTTTTCAAAATTATCCTTAGAAAAGCTTAAAAAACAAATTTTAAAAAAAGAGATTTTCAAAACCTTCCAATATCACTTGCTGGAAGTGTAATCAAACTAGTCCTTATTTAAATAAATGTCCTATGAAGGGAAAGCTTAAGAGAGTTCTGATTTTGAACTTGAGATGGTGTATTGACATCAGGAAGATTCTGATGATAAAGTCGATTCAAATTCCTCTCTACCTCAAGTCAAAGCAAAGAAGTTTGTGGTTGCGAAACTATAAATGTTCTTACAAAAGAGGAAGAACTAATTCAAGAAATAATTGAGAAAATTGAAAATCCTCAATTAAAGAATAAATTCTCCTCTTCTGCCCTCAAAAATTCCTATTGCTCCATTTAATATGAGTTACATATTAAAAAGATTCAAGGACGAATTTTCTTCCAAATCCTTTTGTTCAAAAACTTCATGTTCCGAATTAAAACACGAAGTTAATGAGATGAAATCTTGAGTTTCTTCATTAGAAAAACAAATGAAAGATGTCAAAATGGAATTTATTTTCTTAAAGACTAAGGGGATGTCCTCTTCGTGTTTCAGTTTTTAATTTTGAGTTTGAATTCATTTTGGATTTTGTTTTTTGAGTGTCCATTTTAAAATTGCTGAAAACGCGTTCTTTTTTGTTATTTTGGAATTTTTTCAAAAATAATAAATAAAGATTTGGCTTGGTTTTAACTGAAAACAGCCAAAACAACTTTTATGACGTTTTCCGTTCACTTTGTAAATTTTAAACTCATTTTTGGAAATTTGTTTATGAAAATAGGTAAGTAAACTTGTTTTTAATATTTTCGAAAACTAAAACTGAAAGTGGCATGAAAACAACAAAGAGAACATGCCCTAAAAGTCTAGAACAAGAAAATAATCATTTTCATAAATTGTCCGAAGACGAAGATGACATTTAAGATTTTCAAGGAAACTTTCAAACTGCAAAAGAAAAGATTAATGATATTAATTGAATTCAACTCTAGAAATGGTACTGCAATATGATTATTGCAGTCGACAAAGAATTCAAATTGCATAATAGAGTTCAAATTGACTATGGAGCCGAACAAATTGCATTAGGGAAGAATTAATCCCTGCCAAGTATTTTGAGAAAACTGCTGAGCGTCTATATGGTGCCAGGGGTAAAAAATTCAATATTCAATACAAATTTTCAGATGCTCATGTTTATAATTCAAATATTTGTTTTAAATTTTTTTTATTTAATCAAAGATTTAGATCAAGAAGTTATTCTTGGTACTAATTTCTTTGTTTAAATCTATCATTCTTAAATTGATTGAAAAGGTCTTACCACCAAAATATTGTCGCAAGATATATTTTTCATATTTACAAATCCTCTATCTTACAAAGATGTGAATCCTTTGATTAATAATATCGATTACAAAAAGAAACATATTCAGTTTCTTAAAGAAGAAATTAAATTTCAAATAATTGAGAAACAATTAAAAGACTCCTCAAATATTGAAAATATTTCTTTACTTCAAAAGAAACATATGGTTTTCTTTTCTATAGAATTCTGATTTTCATGAATCAACATTCGTACAAAGTCTCGTCCTATTCAAATGAATAAGAAATTACTTGATCATTGTATCAAGAAAATCAATTATTTACTCGATAAGAAGCTTATCCGTCCAAGTAAATCTCATTGGAGTTGTTTGGCATTTTATGTCAATAACTATGCTGAAATTGAATGAGGTGTTCCTAGTCTTGTTATCAATTATAAGCCTCTCAATAAAGTTGTTCAATGGATAAGACATCAATTGCCTCAAAAGAAAGATTTTTTAAATATATTATTCAAAGTTGCTATCTTCTCAAAATTTGACATGAAGTCAGGTTTCCGACATATTCAAATTAGGTACAAAGTTTCATTTAATGTTCCTTTCGATCAATATAAATGGAATGTTATGCCATTTGACCTCTAAAATGCTACTTCAAAATCTCAAAAAATTATGAATGATATTTTCAATCATTTTCAAAATTTCATCATTGTTTATATTGATGATGTTCTTATATTTTTTTGAAAGTATAGAACAACATTTCAAACATATCATCACATTCATTCATGTTCTCAAAAAGAATGTTTTAGCAGTTTTTGCTAAGAAGATTGTTCTGTGTCAAACAAACATTATGTTCTTAGGACATAACATTCATTTAGGAACTATTACTCCAATTCAAAGAAAACATCAAGTTTACAACGATTTTTAGACTATATCAATTATGTGGGCCACTTTATCAAAGAGATAAGAATCTTATGTGTCCCTCTTTTCAAAAGACTACGAAAGAATCCGGTCCATCTGAGTCATGAGCACACTTTAGTTGTACGAAAAGTTAAATATACTGTCTAAACTATACCCTGTCTTTCAATACTTGACCCCACAACCTCTATTATTGTTGAGATGGATGCGTCTGATATAGGTCTTAGTGGAATCTTCAAGCAAATCCTTAGCAAATCTAGTCAAGCTGGTTAGATTCCATTATGGTGTTTGGACTAGCCCTCGAAGAAATTATTCCCCTATCAAAACAGAACTTTTAGCAATTGTTTTATGCATTTCAAAATTTCAAGACGATTTAATCAATAAATGTTTTGCAAAAAACAAATTGCAAAGAATCAAAGGAAGTATTACAAAAAGACGTAAAAAACCTTGCCTCAAAATAAATTTTCGCAAGATAGCAAGCTATTCTATATATACAAAGTAAATCAGACTTTCTTGCAGATTTCTTAACTAGAGAGTTTTTGCAAAACGAAGCTAAGAGAAAAAAGTTAAGAGAGATATGGATTCTTCTTCGAAGAAGAACAAGAAAAAATCTTCAATTCCTATTCTTTCAATTGAAGATTATATTTAAAATTCTTTTCATGGATCAAAAAATGAATAAAAAATTTCTTCAACTTCTCAAAAAACCACTATTGCTTCAAAAAAACCCAATTTTACAAACATCTCAAAGTAAGAAAACCTCTTAAGAACACAAACTCTCATACTACAAAAAGCCCATTCAAGCTAGATTTGGAAAACTATCAGATATCAACCTTTCAATATCTTTTCATTATTTCACCAAACCACTTCAAATTCTTGTTTTCGAAATGGAAACGTAATGGATCCATAGATATTTTTCCATTGAGGAATGTGTTCAAAACCATTTCCCTCATTTCCATTTCAAGCCAAGGAATATCAAAAGACTAGAGTTTATTATGAAACTATCCTTATCAAATTAGGATCTGCCATAACAACTCACACACTAAATCCTCAAAAAAAGATTATATTGATTTTTCTAAAATCTCAATTCAAAGTGTATTGTCCTACGAAGACTGGGGGCAAAACACATGGAATGGGAAGAGAATGAGTATATGTAAGGATGATTCATTCGAATCCAATTTCAGTTATTTTGATTATCAAGATGCTTGGTTTATTGTTTTCTATTTAGACCCATAACACGTTCTTGGTTCATTTTCTTTAATCAAGCCTGTGTAACAAATTTTTCAAAATTGGTTCGAACATTTTGGTCTTGACGAAACGATTTACCCAGTCCTACTCGTCAAGGGTTCGAACACATTAAAAAGGAGGTAAAAGTTTTTCTAAAGCCTCAAGAAAACATTTTATTTCAATTTGCTCGCAATCTCAAAGTCTCGTGGATTTTCTGCCGAAATATCAAATTGTTCAAAATACCAATTCCGAATTCAATATCAAAAGTATTGTTCGGAGACTCAAAGTTAAATGGTGGTCAAAATATCATAAGACAAATTGTTACCCCGAGGCCGTTAACTCATGGATTCAAGATTTATGGCTATGTTCAACCACTCAAAACTTTGGAAGAATTACAAGTCATTTCAGAGAAAATTACTTCACTGGCTGAGGCCTTTTCAAAGAAATCCAAATCAAATGATAATGATTCATCTCAATCAGAATCAACACACTATGAACAAAGTAATGAAGATATGTGTTTTGGTTTAGACAATATTGATGACTTGATTAAACATGAAACTCAAATAAATTCAACTATAAAATGACTTTATGGACCCAACTATTTAGATGAGTATCGAAATTACGAGGTTCAAAAATCAAGAAACATGGTCTTTCAATTGTGTTTGCTATCATAAAAACTCTTTCTACCAGACCAACACTGAAGAATAGATACAAAACTTTATTAAAGTAACTTTAGTAAAGTGTATTATATAATTCAAAAGGCCAGGAAGAAGGGACTAACAATTCAAAATGGTAGACAAAGACAAACAAAGGACACATATTAGTGCTCCCCAAATTGTCCTTCAAGATTCTTCAACACAATTCAACATGATTTCAAGTCCAAAGCTTCAACTATAAAAGAAGATGAAGGCTGAAAAACTCCTAAAGTGTGCTTTAGTGGGAGATAAAACATCTTCATGAAAGTTTTAGAATTAACCTTGTATTCTATGGTTTTCTTTATCTTTCAATATTATAATTTTCAATCTTGTAATTCTCAATTTTATTCATCAAATAAAAATTTCTTCTTTTCAAAAGTTTGTATTCTCTAAATTTTATCACACTCTATTACTCTTGAGTCACTTTCCCTCCCTTGGCCCATTATATATGTATTTTGAATCCAATTATTAATATCATATTTTCAATTCTTGACCTATATAATTTAGTGTGATTTGTGCGTTTATGACAATCTATTATTCAATTTTATTTAACTATCTCTCCCAAAATAAGTTAAACGTATTTTAAGCATGACCCAGTCATATTCCTATTACGAATTCATATGCAAAGCAACAATTCAATTATATGATTATCTAAGTGATTGTATACTCCATACAAGTAACTAATGACCTAATTGGTGATCAAACAATTAAATAATTCAACAAAGCATACAAGACCAATGAAGAACGCAAATTAACTAAACTTCCTGGTCTTTGAATTAAAAATAAATGAAAAAACGTTCATCTTCATCCCAACACAAAGAAATCTAGCATAACATAGTTCTAATGATAAAACAACAAAGAAATTGGAAAATCATCACACGTAATTTATAAATGCAAGAATAAGATGTAAAATCTACTTCTTGTTTTTGATCATCAATCCCAATATTTGATTCTTCAAGTTCTTGATGTTTGTTAATTTGGATTTCTTGTTATATTTGTTATCCTTCCGGATTTATGATGAATTTATTCCTCATTCTTGAAAAATTTTATGACGTGAATTGATATGAGAGGTAAGAGAGATATATATCAATGTTTAGCACTTGTTTTATATTTATAGTGATCAAGATTTAGATCAAGATTGCATCCAATTCGAGTTCCAAAAGAGATTGTATCATAAAAAGAAAGTTGACCTCGTGTGTCTAGAATAACCTCATGCCCACACATGGTCCTTCTGCTTGCCCATACATGGGCAAGTGAAATCAGCCTCGGGGAGGTGAAATTTTGCCTCTTGCGCATGCATCATTGAGAGCAAGTCAATTTTTATTTATTTATAATTCCCTTATCGTTTATTCTCGTTCAATTGACTCCATATGATTTTAAATCTTCGTTTTGTGATCCGAATCAAATATTTATATTTTTACTTTGGTCCCAAATCTTTGAAAATCCTTTATTTTTCTTTGATTTTCGTTCATTTCTTCCCATTTCATGTCCAATAACTGAGTTTTACTCAACAAATAATAAATTCACAAGATTAAGCTATAATTAATCATAAAAACTTCTAAATGTCAATATTTAAAGGCCTAGATAAATGTATAAAATGCACAGTGTACAGTAGGGGCATATAGTATGATGGAAAGGGTGAATTTGGAAGCACAATGTGTGGGACTAGTTTAGTACTAAGAGAGGCTATCACTTCAATAATAATAATAAATGAAAGCTCAAGTGTTAGATGAAAAACTTTAATTGTATAATAATTAGAAATTTGATTCAATCAGTTAAAGTTCTTCAATAAGAAGATGAAGAAAAAATAAATACAATATAAGTTAACAAATCTTCTTAAAATATTTATCTCTTTAAATGAATTACTGTAATAAATTAAAAACCAAGAAAGAGATGAAAAACTTTGATGAATATGATGATTTTACAAGTTTGATTCAATCAATTAAAGTTTTCAATATAGAGTAGTAAATAAATATATGCAATATAAGTTCAAAAATCTTCTTCATTTAAAGAAATCTCTCAAAAGATATCTCACTTTCATACTTTTGAAGAATGTTGTTTTGAATGTAAGAAGTAGAGGTATTTATAAAATTCAAAACATCAAAAAAATCTGAGAGTTCGGATGACTCGTCCGGTCGACCGCCTCTTGTCCGAATGACCAATATAACCGTTTGTACAGAAAAAATCAAATGTCGGAACGATCAAATTTTGGACCGTTGAAAATTTCCAGTTGACCGCCTATTTTGGTAGATCGACCACTAAACAGTTCGACCTTTTTTATGTTTTGACCCCGTTTGTTCCGATTCAAAGGTTTTGAAAGGTATGGACTTTTGGAGAGTACTAGTGGTCATAACGTGCGTTGCACGTTAGTGATCTAGACGATGATTATAATTTGGACAAAATTGTATGTAATTAATTATTATACCTTTCTATAATCATGAAATAAGCTATTCCCATGATAAATGTGTATATATAATCATTTTGTGGCACGGATAAG
>CAIGRO010271398.1:0-12679 GCA_903798355.1 Fraxinus baroniana
TCTAATAAAGTCAACAATAACGACTAGTTTATCAATTTTAATCTCTTCCAAACAGGCTCTTAATATACATTCATATCAAACTTTTATCATTTGTTTTTTATGAAGTTGGTCAATTTTATGATTACGTCATGATTTTTTATGAACATTAAGAGGTAAAAATACCAATTTATCACTAGCGATAAAATTGAAGATAATGAATACTTCTTCAAATCGTGCAACCTTTTTGTTGATTTTTTTGTAGTTTAATACATCATTTTATACGTAATTCATATAGGGATATTTTGAATTCATATAGGGAGAGAATTAATTACCCTTGTAAGAGATTTCTAGCTCCTCATTTTATCGGATTTTTTCTCAATTGAATTCTTTTATTTGTTCAAATAAAACTAGGATTAATTATATCAAGAATTAATGTCACAATCTCCGTGAAAACAATGTTTTATTAACAACGTTATATTACTTGCTGCTATATCGTATATTTATGATTTTTGACAAACAATAGGCTTACATACGGACAACTTTTAGGCATGGTACTCTACATATATAAAAGACTGCATAGTTAACTATCAAATTACTAAGTCGACAAAAGATACAACACAAAATGAAACATAACAAAGGAAGTCGTGCATTAAAGCACTCGACCTATTACTTATTTCTAGTCTATCATGTCACAAAGGTCGGCTCTTTCTTAATGAATTATGCTCGCTCATTGAGGAGGGTCCCTATACTAATACTTATTGTATTAGTACAATATTATACTTTTGAGATTTTATATGTAAAGATATATATTATGTCCCCACTAAATTAAATTTTTGGCTCCACTCTGCATAGTTTTTCATGATTAAGTAGTTTTGTGAAGCGGAAAGAGAAGAATGATGGGGCTTGGAATGATGGTAAATTACTTAATGGAATTTGATGTCCGCACAAGCGCATGGAAAATAGGAAAGAACTCAATAAATCAGACTGAATTCAAATTCCAAACTGTATTACCAAATTTGTCGTACTATAATTGGCCAAGCCATTTAGGAAAATTCAGTTTTGTAACGATGAGAATATGAGAAAAATATACTTAGGCAGCCATTTGAAAAGACAACTTACGTCTTACTTTACACTCTTTCACGTGATAATATCTGCACTCTTGATTTTAAATCCATTCATCACATCACTGCACAGATTTCCTCTACGTAAGAGGATTTGTCATTCAAGTGGTAAGAAATGATGTACATATGAGTAATGCCCTGCATACAGGGCATTAGCCCTCACAAAGGGTGGCCCCACCGTTTTTTTTCTTTTTTTTTTTTTTTATATTTACCTGTGGGGCCCATTTTTTTTTTGTCTCTATACATGTAACATTATTCAAATAAAATACTTGTCCACAATCATTAAATTGTTCTTTTCAAGTATAATGGTACATTGACTGCCAAATAAAATAGTGGTTGTATTGTGATCACCTTGTGAGCATGTTGAAGCTAACAACATATTTGGCCATAAGATACTAACTTTCAAGTTTCAAGCATGAAAATTTAAAGAATTCTCAGTCCTTGGCGTTCTCTTCATTTTGAAGTTTGATAATCACATAGGGGGATGGCAGTGGTTAATAAATATAATTTTTATTGCAATTAAAATATAGTGGAGGAAACAAAATTGTGGTGTGAAGACAATTTCGAGTTGAATGGCTTCGTTTAAAACCTTAACGCTAGAAGAATAGAAAGATTGATTCTTGAACATGGGATGAGAAAGAGTGGAGAGTGCAGCACGAAAAGATTCAGCTATTAGCATTGTTGAAATGATTGCTAGTTCTGTTCTCATCCATGCGAAACAGTAAAAGATATTTGAATTCCCTTTTTGACCAATCCACCATTCACAACAGTTGAATTCCCTTCTCCATTTTTTCTGGGATCATTCCATTCCGAACATTGGAGTCTGAAAAGCTGATAGATTTGATTTTGCAGTCTGGATTGAATGCAGAGGTGTTGAAATCCAATCCCCTACAGTAGATACTGAGCTATCATATGTAGCAGTACTATTATTGCTATTTAAAGCAATGCCTTGTTGCTGCTGATAGTAACTGCCATTGAAGAATCCTTCATCATTATTGTTCTTGTTGACTCCATTCACAGACAAATTTGTCGGGAAATTCATGTTGGAGGGCTGATAAACAGTACTGGTATTAACAGGATTAGACCAGGAATTTGAAGAATCTTGCTTTAGAAGCAATCCAAATGCTGTTGGAGGATGGGATGTTAAAGAGGCACAAGTGATCGATGAAATGTCTGAATGAGTGCCGTCGAAACTCTTACTCTCGGACAAGGATTCGGATGATGTTTTGTTGTTTGAGGGTCCGATGGGGAGATTGCTGCTCGCGATGCTCTTTACGTCATAACGGCTCATGACAAAGTTTGTCACTGCATTTAGGCCTCGGAATTTGATTGCCGCAATGTCATAAGCCTCGGCTGCTTCTTCTTGAGTGCCTGTATATCACGAGATGAACTATCTCATTTAAAATTTTAAGCATTTAAAAGTTTATTTATTTATATGGTCTTCAACTTATTTTGTATCAAATTGTACTTAATCTTCACGAATGAGTGAATAATAAGTAACAATGAGACTTGAATTTAGAACATTTAACTAATCTCTTATACCTCATCCATCCACCTCTAAAACTATTACAAACCAACAATTTTATTTATTTATAGTTTATATTCCCTAACCCCAAAATGTAATAAAATTAAAATTAAAAATAAACTTAAATAACCTCTCTTTTGGATCTCACCCAACTAGGAGTGGAAAGTGGTGCAAGCCGGTGGCTTATGAGGTCAAAACACTCGTACAAGTCACTCGTCGACTCTCACAAATTGGCTCATAAGTTGTTAAGGTTTTTCTTCAAATTCAAAAAAAGATTGACGAATAATGAACGACTTATCTCATGTGGTGGATCAAATAGAGCTACTCGACTCAACCAGTTAACATTCCTACTTCAAACCCCATCTTGCACCCAAGTGAGTTAAATTCTAAATTGAATAATGTTATTTAGCGTCAATTCAAATTATCATACTCGATATATTCAATTAAATGATTCATATGATATTACATTTAAGTTAACATATATATTATTTAATGTCAAATACCGGTGTTTAACACCAATTGCACTAAATACTAAATAGCTTTACTCAAATAATTGAACGTATCTTCGTTCATGGGCATCTACCGCCATGGTAGCCCAATAAGATTGATGTAACCTCGAAATACGTGCATTCAATGTTTGGTTTACTTTATTCACTTCATTAGAAATAAAAAAAAAAAAAGTATTTGGTGGGGATTAAAATTAGATTTTTAATAGATTATGATTAAAAAAAATTGAAATGTGTGGTTGAAAAGCTGTGAGACCCATAAAAGATGTGGTTAATATTCATTGTTTGACTTTGACTTAGATTAAAATTTGATTTTAATTTGTAATAGCCAAAGAAAGAATTTACAGCACTACAAAATAAATAAATAACTCACCAAAAGTTCCAAGGTACAAGTCTTTGTTGCCTGCGACCCTTCCGATTCTTGCTTGCCACCTCCCATGCTGATGATGCCTAGAATGAAACAAAACAAAGGGCATAGGCTAAGTTCATAAGTCGAAGACAAAAGGAAACTAGAAGGACGTACTATGAAACAGTCAATCTGAAAAAGCAAAATGTTGAATTGAATTCTATTTTTACCTTGTGACACCTCGATAAATGGAGGCTCCTCTCGAAAACCCACTACTTTTCCTGTAATAAAATAGATGAGCAAAGGTTAAGGACACCAGATCACAAAAATCAACTTTAAACTTAGTAAATACCACATTAGAATTTGGGTAAATAATGGCATTCATAATTTTCCTCGACGGACTTCCATTAATAGTACGATGAACCAACTCTCCGAGAAAATGTTTCTTGAAAGAAATCCGACCTTCTAAGAGA
This sequence comes from Fraxinus baroniana, assembly GCA_903798355.1. Classification (NCBI taxonomy): domain Eukaryota; kingdom Viridiplantae; phylum Streptophyta; class Magnoliopsida; order Lamiales; family Oleaceae; genus Fraxinus; species Fraxinus baroniana. The sequence continues at coordinate 3,951 of CAIGRO010271398.1, forward strand.
AGCAACAAATTCTTGCCTCGTCATGTTCTTCATTTCTTCCATTTCCTTTTCGTAATCGGACAGCTACGAACAAAATAAACACAATAATTAATCACATTAAAAGAAGAAAATGGATTAAAAAATGGAGTATGTAAATAAATATTACTGGAAAGTTAGTAGTGGTGGTGAGACCCCAATACTTGATGGCTGCAAGATCATAAGCTCTGGCTGCTTTCTCTTCTTTATCATATCCTCCTAAAAATAATTAATAAATTATATATAACTTATAATTTATGAGCAAGTACCTTGACAGAATGAGAATCCGAGGAGAATCTAACCCTTCAAAACTTTAAATTACTCATCCATGCAAGAAAGATCTTTTCAGACAGTGTGTATAAAAGATAACTCACCCAAATAAACTGAAAATGATTATTTGAATCGTCCATAGCACAATGATTTGCCGATACATGTAACAAAAAGCAGCAGCAACATTAGAAACACATCAGAAACTTTTTCCATTTTAAATAATAAATCTTATTCTCGATAAATTTTTATTTAGATTACATGATTTATGTCGTGTTGGTACAATCGTACTCGATTATCCGGACGAATTACATTAACATTTTCTTGAAAATATGGATCCTGATGAAATCTCAAAACCCTAGAAAATACAAACCTTGTCTTCCTTTTCGACTTTTCCCTTCTCTTCTGCAACTATTATCCCACAAATGAGCTTCATATCTTCCAGTCCATCTATGCCTACAATACAGAAATGAAAAAAAAAAAAAAGTATGATTTTATATTCAATATAGAAGAAACCCTAGTTAGGTTTATTCTATATCTATTCTTTAGCCTGGTTTTTGGGGATGAATTTACTACCTAGTGACTCCTCTATATATGGAGGTACGTTGGCCAAAGTTCTCCACGGCCTTCTTGGTCAGAGGCTCCGGTGGAGCCACCACCATCAGCTGCTTCTGATTGCCGGTTTGTTCGCTGGAAAACCCACGTAGGAAGCCAGCCGCTATAGTTCTGAGCTCTGAGTCATATATCTCTGCATCATCCATAAGGCCCCGATCTCCACCGCTGAACTGGGCTGCTCTGCCGCCACCCGAACCACCCAAGAAATCCTCGAGCTTCGGGTCACCTCCATTGATTATTGACAAGTCTGGTATTGTAGTTGCATCACTTCCATTTCCTTGATCACCACTGACTACGATTCCACCACCTATAGGATAATAAAAACAAATCGAAATAAATAAGCATTTTACTTTCTTAGTAAAAGATTAGATACATGTTTATGGGGTGGATACTTACTGTGAGTGCTGGGTTGAAAAAGGGAGAAGGCAAGCCAGTTATGAGGAGAATCCATATTCATGGTGCTGGTGTGAATAAAGATGTGTCCTTTGGGGAACCGAGCAAAACTCTGTGTAAGTGTGGGAGAGAGATTTAAGTTCTTAACATATTTGTCGAAGCTGGAGGAGCTGAATGCAGTAGATAGGGATAGAGACACAAATATAAAGGTCTTGAGAGAGGGTTTGCACGGGAAACGAGGTGCTCTTCTGTCTGTCTGTTGACCAAAAAAAGCTACCACTTTAGTAAAAGAAATCAGAATTTAGAAAAAGAGAATTCAAAAAAGAAAAAGAAAATGTGTTTGTTTGTGGGGAAAACTGGAGGGAGGTGAAGTGGACACATTGGACCCACCCGGTAGTAATGTTAAAATAATCATGTCGAAAGGATAGGTTCGGCCGATCGACTAACAAAAAATTGAGAATCAGTTCAAAATTCGATTTAACTTTCCGTAAAAACAATATGTGTAATCATATGTATACCTTTCATTTCGTTTATGTTATCCTATTTTATGACTGTTTCTTTTATTCTATCTCTTTAAAGATACATGTACACTTCAACGTGAGAGTTCCGATCTTACATCTCCGTGTTTACTATTACACATATACGTAGAAAGGAGGCTCACCCTGATACGCTTTATGCAGTTGAAAAATATGACGACCTAATGGATGTGTGAGTTTCACAATAGACACAGTTCATATACAATGAGTTGAGAAGGTAAGTATGTTTGGAAGGTATTTACAAACGATTTTAAATTATAAATAGATAAAAATAATTGGTGAAAAAATGTTTAATATTAGTAGGTTTTTAAAATGTGTGAATAAAAAATAACTAGTATACTTATAAATAGTTCATAAGTATGGGCCAAACCAAACAATCAAGCAGACGTGAAGAATCACGGATTGGTCGAAAGTTTGGCGGGGAATTTGTTTGCATTTGATAAAAATTCCTTGCTTTAGAGTTAAAAAGTAACAAAACTATATAAAGAAACAAAGTAAATTGGGCGTCTCATTATTAAAGGCCCATAGTTTTGTCCATGGTCAAACCTAATTATTCCACACGTTCGTCCACAGAATTATTAGCCAAGACTATAGATTTGTAATTACTCCATCATCACATTCTTCTCACATCCACTACTGTAAGTAACAATTATTCTAGAGATATGCTTGATGTACATAATGGTATACATAACACTCACATAGGTGAGGAGTGGACCCCATCCCCTTGTGAGTGTTATGTACATCTCTATGTACAATCATTATGTACATGTAGACTTATTCATTATTCCATGTGTATTATTGTGTACTTGCTGGTACATTTTCAAGTTATTTTAAGGTACATTATGAAAATACATTTCTAGATGGCAAAAACCAATTGCCCCGATGTCTGGAGGAAATATGGGTAATTGGGGAAAGGCCTTGGTTCGTATAAGTAGCACGTGACTTTCCAAAATTAAATCATTAGTTGGAATAGCATAAGAGAACATTTCCTAAACAAGAAAGTAAATGTTGGACCATTAAACTTTCGGATACATTCCATGGAATGCTCTAACAACTTGGTTAAATTCAAAACAAGCAGATTCCCACGAGTCTACAAGGTAAACATGTTTCTTGTGCAACAACTTCAACCACTAGAAGTGGACTTGTAGTGATATTCATCGATCGTTGAATAGATCAACCCTTCTGATTCTAGGCTCTCAATAGCTTCCCTGCCAGCGTCATAGAGTTTAGTCGGTCAAATGTTAGCATATAGTTCATAGATGTCTTTATCTATGTTGAAAACAAAATTCAAGTTAACCTATCCATCAATGCAAGTTTTTAAAAAAGTTAAAAACCGTTTGTGACGTGTGTGTGTGTGTGTGAGAGAGAGAGAGAGAGAGTTACAAGATCTTCGCCAAAGGAACTTTAAGTTGTGTTGCAATTTCATCCCGGTGCACGCCCTTTTCCTGTACACTGAAATGTGGGAAAAGCTCAATGAATAAGAACAGAATCAAACGGAAAGACATGAAGCACAGTACTAAAATTTTCACAGCAATGGGGAGATCAAAGACAATCAAAAAAGTGTATTGCCGCATCAGGGATGGCTAGAATCCCACTTACTAATTGCATTTAATTATAAGCTATTCCCATCATATTCTCTTATTTTCTAGCACGTGACATTTATAATCTACAAGCGATTGTAGATAAGAAAGACGTGGATTTCTGTTCATCCTATGCTGAACACCTTGTAATTCTAATTTTGTACATGATGTACATTACATGCTATACATCTTTGAGAATATCAGCAATTTTCTTGACAAACCTCCTATTATTCCCTCCATCGACCATCATCATGTTTCTCATTCACAGCATCTGTACAAATTCTGATGTATGAAATTGTACGTCTGTGTTTTAGTAATATCAAGAAATCAATGCAGATTTTGCCACCCACTTTTCGTGTCTATCTATCGCACACAAGGTGGCAGGTTTTCTTGAAACTGATCAAATTCTGAATGATGCTGTTAATAATTTGAGAGCGTTAATGCAGCATCCTAAACTTTCTTCAGAAACCAATCGTAGTCCCATGTCCGTGTATAAATCCATCAACACTAATCAGTAACCTTCAGAATAACAATTCTTGGCAACTCAAAAGTTCTTTACCAACATACGAAAACTTTTAAATTCATAGAAAATTAGAAATATTTCTTTTTCTACGATTTAGAATTCTTCCCTCAAGAAGAGGTCAAAATCAATAATTTTATTTACTGAAGCTAAAACCACACATCACCTTAACTTTATCTACTTTAATAGTAACAAGAAATGAATCTCACAGGCTAGTGTAGTGCTCATGCACAGACACATCAAACCACATACATGCATGCACCGATAAGCATTTTAGATGACTCACGTGCTTGAAGGTCGTTCCAGATATTCTATCACCAATTTATCGATGTTGTTGAGACCATCCAAATTGTATTCCTGCGAGAACTGAATTGGGAAAGTGCATACAAGCATTAAATACTCGAACAAGAACATAAAAATAAACCTGAGATCTTATATTTACTAACTTGATTAGATGTGGTCTTTTGGCTTCCATTTGATGGAGTGTTCAGAGTTGAGGAAGATGAAGCAGGGGTCAAAACGCCATTCTGAGTTACAAGGAAAATATAAGACCAAAGCAGTTTTTCACCATTGAATAAAATGAACAAACAATAGAAGTTTCCAGTGCATGCAAAACTTGCATCTGACACGTCATTGATAAAAGCCTCACCAAAAGCTTGAGTAATACCTGTAATCTGGCATTGCAGCTGTGAGCATATATACACTCAAGAAAGTGGTTTGCAATTTCATTATAGTCAGTCACAGGCCTGAACATGACAGCGGAAAAATTTAAATCCCAACAAATAGGGATAAACAGGTACATGGAAGAAACGCGAGGGAGGTATTCCTCCTGCTTCAAGACTTCTAAGGATATCACATTTCTATGCAGATTAGATTTATCACAGGTATCATTGTCAAGTTCATAAAAAATTCTTCATGGACACCAACTCAAAATTTCTTTTAGGTCAGTATTTTCTGGTATTATTGTACACTGACTTCATCAAATCAATAATACAAAATATGATCCTCTAACAATGATACACGACGAACACCTACACAATTAAAGCTTTGACAAAGACAATATCGGCTAAAACATTTTCAACGTGGCTATTCGACTTTCCTTTTGGCATATATATCTATAGAGATAATGGCTACATCATTGTTGTAGGTGGTGATGAATTATAATTAGTTAACACCCATCTTATCTATTCAAATAACAGCAAACCATAATAAAAGAAAACCTAGCTACACAGTCATGTCTTCATACTATTCTGGCAAATCTTGACATGAACAGCCCATGGAAACATAAAAATAATATCATAGGACTATTATCAAACTATAAATTAACTATGAGTGCTTTATGCAAAGTGAATGAAAATAATTAACAGGTTAATGCTAACTATCATCTAGTGTCTCTTCAACTTCTTTCAATATATTAGACTTATTTTCATAGCAACTAGTGTGACTACTATGTTGTTCACAAGATTTACTCTTTAACTACACTGCCAAGTGTCCAAAATGTGCTACCTTTTACAAGGAAAGACGAAACATTGTTAAATGTCACTTTATATGTTGAACAGGACAATTGTAGCAGCATATCTGAGGCGGATGGATGTGCAGTTATACATTGCATGTGAGATTGAAGTAATTTGTCGAACAATACGTCTACAGTTTCAGAAGAGAACAAAAAGGCCCATATTCTACTTGATTGCAAGAAGTCAAAAACTATATAATAACAATGTTTCGTAGGAACATTGTCGTGCAAGAATTGTTCAGCATCACACTAATCTGATGTTATAAAGAATGGTCAAAGTTACTTCATGTGTTGAATCATCATACATGAACAAAGGCAATGCCCTCAGGAAATGACAACTATCAGATACAGGATGATCGACTAATGCAAGGCAATGTGTTACCTGATAGCAAAGACCACTACTTGCTTATTACCCTGAAAGCTTTTCAAGTGTCCATGAATCCGTACATATGTACCCTCCCTAATAAAATATATATAGAATTGTAAATAAACATGAACTGCAAAGCAATGAAAACAAAGTGCATAAGATTTTCCAAGCTTGGAATTACGATAATCCTTCCACTTCCTTTCTGTCCACAGCTTCATTCATCCTACCAAGAATGATGAATATAAATAGCATTAATCCGTATGGAAGCAAAAAGTATAGGAAAACAGCATGAGAACACACACATATTTAAGAAGCATGCACGTGGTTATCGTTTACCAAGAAGGCAAGACTAATATAAACTTCAAATACACGTGAGCATAGGTAACATTAATAGTGAACACAATTGTATATCTGCCACGCATGCCTTCTGAAGGAATTATTTCTTTATTATTTAAAGCTGCTGCCTTTAGGCTTAATAAAGTGCTCCAGTGCATTATTCTGAAAAAAAATAATTTGAAAAACAGAGAAAACATACCATCTGTTGCATCCAATGCGTCCTGTGCCATCATCAATCACAAAAGAAACATCTGTTACCCTTTCAGCTTTGTCAAATGCCATTCCCACTAATTTCACCTACAAACACAAACTTATATTGGAAAATAGAATCCCACGAGTTTCTTAACACAGAGACTTATATATTACTCTATCCCAAACTCAGTATGCTAGTTGTATTCCTATCATTCATACTTTTTACCAGAGCAACGTTAACGGAAAAGGTGGTAGTTGATAAATGGCCTACATAATACTATAAATATTCGAAATCTTACAAAAAGATAGATAAATCTGCACAAAACGTGACTAGAAATATCAAATTATTTATTGGTCACAAAAAGTTAATAACTTTCAATAAACAATAAATCTCATAAGCAACAAATATAAACAGCAACTTTTTTTTTATCGATACTCACATTGGAGGCAATGGCACCATCAACCAGAAAAGTGGATTTGTCATCGGTAGATTGACTTGCTTCAATTATTTGTTTCACCGTTACTGGAACCATAGGCTGTGCATCTCGACTCTGCACGAAATTACAACGAAAAAATCGATCAAATTGAAATAAACTATAAAAACTGCCATTTAGAATCTTAGATACAGATACGTGAATATAATGGTGTACCTTGGCAGAGGTGGGAAGTGGATCAGCCGATTGAGTAGACTGTGAATAGTTGTAGCCGCCACCTCCACCATTAAAGGCGGGTGTCGATTCGAATTGGCTGCTTGAAAACATCTGCGTGTGTACTTCGTGTATGCGCGCAAAAGAGAGGAAGAAAATTGGAAGAATTAATTTGGGAATGGAATTTTTAATGGAGAAAGGAAGGCTTTCCCGCCATTTTCAGTTTCTTTTCCCGCGTGAATTTTTTACTCCAATGTGAGGTGTCGGGATCGGACGAAATCGGGCTAGAGCTACTCTTCCACCACACCGACTCGGATTTTGAAGAGCTGAATTTTCCATCCTATTTCTCGTCTCATTTATTTTATTTTTTTAAATATGATTTAAATTTATTTTTTTGAAAAAACAAAATTAAAAGATCTTGAGCGGGACTTGGTCACGATATTTTCTCGTCACTCTCTAAGTGCAAGTGAACTCGTCACATATTGCATTTTGTCTTGTTTTAACAGGTCACACGAGTTTTTCCGTTAATTGAAGCAATTGTAGGTAATAAGTAATTTAAATTAAAGTAGAGATGAATACAACCTTTTTAAAAAGGAAAAACTTTATGTACATAGTTTATCAAATCAACACGTGACGGCCCCCTATTCAGGTTCACTTTTGATGCTCAAATTTTCTCTTAGTCAAAAATATACAAATTGTATACCATTTTGAAAGTCTTATTGTGTACTTCAAAATGAACTTGGAACCTTAAAATTTCAACGAACATAAAAGCAGTAGAAAAACCTCGAAAACAGCTAATCGATTGGGTTGAAAAAAAATTCCTATACTACAATTTTCCAACTTTTGGGCCCTCGACCCTTTTTTTTTCCCACTTTCATTCAATAAAGTTCCATCANAGTCTTATTGTGTACTTCAAAATGAACTTGGAACCTTAAAATTTCAACGAACATAAAAGCAGTAGAAAAACCTCGAAAACAGCTAATCGATTGGGTTGAAAAAAAATTCCTATACTACAATTTTCCAACTTTTGGGCCCTCGACCCTTTTTTTTTCCCACTTTCATTCAATAAAGTTCCATCATGATTGATACAAAAATCCAATTTATGTCAAATTAGTCCCTAATAATTTATTTTAACCCGATTTTCCTTTTATTTTCGAATTAAGATTAAATTATAAAAACTACGACATTCTAGGCAATTTAGTTTTTAGGCCTATTTTGAATAAATTCCTTTATTCTATTTTTGGCTTTGAAGTAAATTTGTCAAGAAATTATAAAATATATTTATCAATTCCAGGGTCTTGAAGGCCAAGTGATTCAATTTGTAGACAAAACTGTAATATAATTGAATCGGATTGGAATGGTCATATAATTGACAAAATCATGTGGAATTGTGTGTAATTTCTACAAAATTGTGCATAGTCGGTTTGGAGTCTCTACACATGATGGCGATGAAACCGATGATGAAGATGTCACAACCACAAGCCTAAAGAAATGATTTCGAAATTCATGAAGATGATGATGAAGAAGGGGTGATGATTTTTTTAAAAAAAAAATTTCATGGAGGATGTCCGAGAAAGCAATCATATCGACGAGGAGTTTGGAGAGAATGACCTCAATTGTAAAGACGGCGACGCCTTTGATGAAGACATCCGTTTCCATGGTCGACATCATGTTTGAAAAGAAGTTATATATTTAGCATCGTGTTTGAATTACTATTTTGACAAAAAAAAAAAAAAAAACATTGGCGT
>CAIGRO010271408.1:0-17794 GCA_903798355.1 Fraxinus baroniana
AAGAAATGAAAGCATCATCTAGAAAGATACACCAGTATATAGTAGATTGACGAGATTCGGGACAACTAGCCCAGTTAGCATCACTATAAACGGCTAGCTCGAGAGATGTCCCCTGAGAGAAGAATAGACAACGATGAGAAGTCCTAATAAGATAATGAATAATGCGACGGACAATTACCAAATGAAGATGCCTATGGGCGTCTATAAACTTGCTCACAGTATGAACTGCAAAGGAAATATTTGAATGCGTGATAGTTAAATAGATGAGACTACTCTATATCAACTTTTGATATAGAATAGGGTCTGGAAGAATATCGTTTTCTTCTTTTTGATATTTAACATTAAGCTATACTTATGTTGATTCAAGAAGATACAATACGGTGTAGTATGAATCTCTAAGACAAGGAAGTGAGTGAGATGACCAAGGTCTTTTAACAAAACGAGAGGGAACAAAAGATTCGATTAGAAGAGCTCTAACCATGTCAAAAAGATGATTTTTGCGTTCCGTTACCTCGTTTTGTTGAGGTGTAGAAGGAAAAGATCGCTGAGAAATAATCCATTTGGTCCGTAAGAAAGATAAAGATGCATTAGACATATATTTGCCTCTTGAATCAGATCGTAACATCTTGATTGAGGAAGAAAATTGGTTGTCAATGAGAGCAATGAAAACCTGAAAGGCAGAGAAAACCTCACTCTTAGCACAAAGAAAATAAACTTATGCATAGCGACTATAGAGTAAAAGTACCAAAGTATTTATAATGCACATGAGATACCACAGGTGCTAAACCCATAGCATCACTATGAACAATATCAAAAATATGCGAAGCATGAGAACCATGAGAAGGGACGGTAAAACCCTACTCTTTGCAAGTTTACAAGTGGTACTATTAAAAGAGATAGATGAAACCGCAACAGAGTTCTTATTACCAAGCAAACCGAAGTTCAACAAGTGTAGTAACACATTAGAATTGAGATGTCCCAATTTCTTGTGCCAATCAAAACTATCAAAAGTAGTAGAATAACAAACAATAGAAAACAAGATGCAAACTTTGGTGAAATAGGAAATAGACGTCTCTCCTTAGACTCCTTCACGATCGTCTTCTCGGACACATGATCCCGCACAAGACAACCAGAAGAAGAAAAAGATACAGTGCAATTGTTATCAATGAGTTAACCAACAAATATAAGATTAGTTGATAAACTACAAGAGAATAAATCATTTGACAAATCTGGTGATACATTGTATAACCGATATAGGAAGAGTGTTACCATCGGCAGTGTATATATGGTGAGGTCCAGTATACGGTCTAAGGTTATTAAGCAACAAAGGATGATGAGTCTTATGGTTAGAGGCACTTAAGTCTATTAACCAAGAAGGAGCAATTAATTTATTACGTGAGATAATTAAGGCAAATAAAGTAGAAATAACCATTTGTTGGATCATCTCATGAGTGATGGAGCAGAACTGGAGGCTAAAGTGGTAGCAGCAGCAACATAACATACTCCAATTTTGCGTGAGGACGAGTAGGACACTCATCAATGACATGCCTAACTTTCTTGCAATAATTGCATACTTTTGTGGGACGCTGAAGAATCATATAACCAAACCTCTTATAGTTGTAACACTACACGCTAGACATATCCCGGAGGGTGAATTTCCCTTTAGCAACATATGCAACAGAAATCGATGCTACTTGATTATGATATTGCTCCAAAGAGGTATGAGTGATAGGTCGCTGCTCCTCTCTCAGCAATTCACCTAATCAACCATCCAATGTTGGAATGGATTCACGATTCATAAGACTGGACCAGAGGGGTTCCAATTTAGTTTGCAATTTCATGAAAAATTGATCCATCTAGGTGACCTCATGAACAGTTTGGACAACCTCCAAACTGTTAGGTGAAACCGAAGCATAGATAATATCTATGTACTTGAGACTCCTACTTGAGAGTTTTGAGTAAAATTTGCCAATCAAGCTCCAATTGAAGCCACCCGAGCATTGTTGCTTTGAGTGTAGACTTTCATCAAGTAATCCCACATAGCCCGAGCTGACTTGTAAGGATGAAGATTAAGAACAATCTGCACATCAACCAATGTGATGATCCGGGCCATAATCCGAGAATCCTTATTTTTCTAGGCAATATACTTCTCCTTGTTCTCTTGATCAGATGGTTGAAGACTTCCATCAATATGTCCCCACATATCGCCTTTGCCTTCAATCAATAATTGAAAATGAAATGTCCATGGAGAGTAGTTATTTCCATTAAAGCGAGAGCAAATGGAGTCAGTCTTTTCAGTCGACATGATGAACCTGTGTACAGTGCAACCAATAAATTAATCACAACCCAAATAAATTATGCCCAATCCAAACAACTTAGTACAACAAATATCCAACTAAACTTAATAGCCCAAGCCCACAAATATTCAATTAAACTAATGGCATAACACAGTTGCCAAAAAGAAATATTAGCCCACTATACTGGCCCAAAAACAGACTGTTTACTCACAGTGATAACATGCAGCGTCGAGCGAGAGAAAATTTCTCCGACCAAGTTCAACAATTGCCAGAAACCTACAGAGATACCGGAAAACAACTTCTCTGGCCCGAATTCAACCTTTAGACACGTCGGAAATACGTTGTGCACCTTTCAATGGCATTGAAAAGGACAATTGGCGATCACAAATGACTATGACGAAGATGAACAGAGAACCTCGACCTTGATGACAAGTAATCGACCGTTAGAAACCACGAGAGACGACCACGGGTGACGTCCTCGACTATGAAACTAAGAACTGAATGTTGTCTCCCAACAAACTTAGCCCTACACTGCAACCAATGCTTGAGAAATGAGGTTAGGGCTCTTCAATACCATGCCAATTTTGCTGATCTTTCTCGTGTGTATTGCTCTTTCTTTATAGAATGTTGCAAGGCTAATTAAGGATGCAAAGTATGCATGGAACTAGCTATTATTTATAAGGAAACGTCTAATAAACTTCTAAAAATAAACCTCTAATAAGAGCTTCTTTGCTCACACCTTATCTTTCCTGGTGCTAGGGGTATTTGAGAGAACCATGTTGAAGGAACTCAGCAAAGGGTAGTCTTCCCGTTCAACTGCTGAATCATCTTTGAGGGTGATGTTCTAGGGTTAGAAGGACCAAAAACTAGTAGAAGAATACTTGAAAAGATAGTTTGAGATGCTGGAAAGTTCTTTCGGTTCTTTTTCTCCATGCAACTGGACTTGTTCATGGTCTCCCACTGTTGGTAGGTCATGGGTGCATGTGTACTTGCCCAGTTTAAAAGACTGCACTACATCGTTTTTTGATTTTTGTTTTATTTTTTATTCATTGTACTTGTTTTATTTTAGCAGCTGAACTCTCACCACTATTTTCCTTTTCGCTGATTTATTCTGATTTAATGTTCTTTGTAGCATCGCGGGGAGAGGCGAGGTCTCGGGGGTATATTTTTTGATGATTTGAACGATTATGATCAAGAGATGCTTCTTTCTTTTGCTACCGGTAATTTCCTATAAGAGGACACTTGCTACTAAGAAATTCCACAAAGTTATAGCCTGTTATATCTCCAAATTTTTCTTTAGGAAGTACCGAAGGTAATGAACTGGTGTAGACAAGCTCTCTATATACGAGGCATAAGCACTACTTTACAAACTCTAAAGAAGGAGAAATTTATAAAATTTTCTACTTTGAACTGGAACAAAAATAAAATGTCATATAAGGTGGGATTTGATTCTTATCTATGCTTGATGGATTTTGGATACCCTCTAGATTTGTAATTATGTGTAATTATTGCAGAGTGTGCAAATACTGTAATTCCTGCGTATATACCCATAATAGAGAAGAGGAAGGATATGCCATTTACTGAGAGACACAAGGCATGGCAGCAACTGCGTAGAGGACGCTATGTTGAATTCAACTTGGTAAAAGACCGTATTTAAAATTCTGACCAAATACCATGCTTAAAAGTATTCAAATTTTGCCTGTTTACTGTTGAAGGCTTATGATCGTGGCACTACATTTGGTCTCAAGACCGGTGGAAGAATTGAGAGTATTCTTGTCTCACTTCCCCTAACTGCACGTTGGGAATATGACCATGTAAGCTTTTAATCAACTTTGTTTTCGGCTGGATGTTTCATTGTAAAATAAAAGAGAAGATGATTGAAGTAAAATGACTGTTTTGTTTGTAGCAACCAGAAGAGGGGAGTGAGGAATGGAAACTGCTGGATGCATGCATTAACCCCAAGGAATGGATATGAGATTTTTCAATTAATGTTGCTGTTGTGAGTTTATTTGTGTTGGCTCGTCCTGTTTTATTTTAGTTAATTTCTTAGCAATGTTGATATAGAAAACCCAAGTAGGGATTGTTATATTGTCGAGGTTTAATCCATCTCATCTGTGCACAATGAGGAAAGATTCCATTTGTGATATATTGTGTTTCGGTTGTCATATCCTTCAAGAGGGCATGAAAAGTTTTTGAATAATTTAACACATCGGGAAGCTTTCCAGCTGTGGCAGAAAATCCAAAATTTCCATCTGAATGCAATCTGTGATTCCAGGATTTTACTACCACCTTGATTTCCAACTGTCCTCCCGCTCGAATCACAAGTCCATCTTTAAGTGGAGTATAAATAGATAGAAATGCATAACTAATGATTCTAATTGGAAAGTACACTTGAAGCGAGTGAGACGATAAGGAACGAGTTGAATTGAATTGAAGATATAGAGCATATTTAAATAGAGGATCAAAAAGATCATTAATAAGATTGGAACCTATTCTTCTAAGGCTCAAAACATCAAATTGTTTTCTATCAATGCAAAGCATGCTATTGGATTCAAGCACAAGTCATATTGCAATAAAGATGAGTAAATAACAATTAGTACTGTATCCAAAGAGCATTACTGTAAACTACAACAGTTTTTCTGTGAAAAAAGTCCGGACACGAAAAGCTATCGCACCTATCACATTACTAGTAGGGAGGCTATATATGCAAAACTGCCAGCAGCAAAATTTGATGAATGAAATGAAGAATCATGGTATCACTCTCCAAAAGCTGCACTTATCACTCAAACATGCAAATCATTCCCAATAGAGTAGATGCCATCTAAAGATCCGTTGGGTAGCTTGGGCGCATTCTCATAGTGTGTTGAGGTACCATTGCTCAGCTTGCACGTCTTTGTCATGTGTTTCTGCAAAACGGCATCCAGCTGGCCACATGCTGCTGCTACAAGTCCTGTAGTAAAAATGTTATTTTAGGGAATTTCTACAGTAAAACTAAAATATTATACCCAGAAATTGAAATTTTTAATTGATGAAGTAAATCTATATGGGACGAACTTTTGGAGCACCGAACACGAGAAGTTAATGGAACAAGGCTTTCTTATTGTACCAAAAAACAAAACTTAGCATGTCGTAATCAACTGCTGAACAAACTACTTTGTCATTTGTGCCTTTTTGGAGATGATTAGGCCCTCACAGCACTATTCCTACTATATTCAGATACGAAATTGGAATGACTATTTTGTAATCAGCCATTTATGGAACAAATTCAAGGTAAATCTAGTATTTAATGACAAATGTCATGCGAAAAAAAACCCATAGATATTCATGAACGTTGATTACATACGCAACAAAGATGGATCATAGAATTTAGCATACTAGTCAGTACTCACAACATTCCACAACTCCCACAAGCAATACTCCCCAACCCCACACAGAAAATAGCATTCTACATGGCAATATAAAAGCCTCATTTTCATGCTATAATTTAATGCCTCTGCAGTTTAGCAGAATGAGGAAAGCTCTGACTGCCACAATTTAGCAGATCACCCTCACAACCTCTCAAATTGTGCCTCCATAAAATTAAATGATACAAGTAAATCTCCAAAAATTGCTCATCGTAACCTGGTTACTATGCTAAAATCTCCGAAAATATCACTGAAATCAACTTTGGAAGGGAAAAAATGACAATGCAAAATTGTGTCTTCTTTATGCAGTCTCTAACTTTGATTCCCTTGTCAAGAAGCAGAGATATATGTTTTATCTAAAGATAAAAGCGGGTTTAACAGTTCTCATTTCCACATACTATTGGAAAGTGTATTATTAAATGCAAAACTAAATCTAAACAAAGCCAGACATCCTATAAACTTTTCACATCAGAGAAATTTAAGATAGCAACGGGAGAAACCTAAGAAAAGAGCGGAAGGCCTTCCTGGTCTTGATTTAAACTCAGGGTGAAATTGAACGCCAACAAGGTAAGGATGAGTGGGAAGTTCAACAATCTGCACAGAAATTTGGTGGTGGACTCAAATGCTAAAATTACAGAGGAAAGCTGCAATTAAAATTGACAGTCACTGTGATGTGATGAAAAGAAGTACCTCCATGCGACGACCAGTTTCGTCTTTTCCAGCAAAGGAAAGACCAGCTTCTTCAAGTCGTGGAACCATATCAGGATTTACCTAGACAAGATCAAACTAATTTTTAACACAAAGGCATCACAGATAAAGAAGTGAATTCTGAGAACTTAAATCTATTTCAATGTGAGCATAATAGCTAGAGTATGAAGGTTCCAAGCACCTCGTATCTGTGTCGATGTCTCTCATCAATAAAACTCCTATTGCCATACCTGAGAAAAATTATCATTAATCCAATCAGATTTGACACTAGCAGATATGCAATTTGATCATTAAAGGTCCTTGGGATAAAATTTCTAATTATCAGTATCATACTTTTTCTCCTTGGTTTTAGAGTAGTTTTCAAAGTACTTATATGGTGGCACTAGATACACATCTACAACTTGATTAAGCATTTCATAGAGACTGAATCCATCCCCGAGGTTTTCTGTCTGAACCTCACCAATTCAATATCAATTTTAGGCCAATGAAATCAAGCCGCCCAATAAGATTTGGTTTCAATTTATGCATCTCAATAGACTTCTGCCCTACTTTGTGCAGAGATTTATAAGATAGAGTGAAATTTATAGGCCAACCAGATTTTTTTCGCATTCTACAACATCATAACCAAGATCAACGAGATATTGTGCAGGATTTTCTAGTTTTGCCTGAGAAAGACATGGAGAGAACAAAATCCAAAAAGTTGTTGGTTGTCACTTACTATTGGTCAGGCTGGCCAATAAATTAACTTCTCCCACTTCTGTAATTTTTGGGTAGGTAATATATGTTTAACTGTTACCACTGTGGCTACTTAGGTTTACCGTCTCGGAAAGTGGAGCCTACTTTGAGATTTTGATTCGAAAAGTAAAGGAAATGCCCATTACTCATAAAATTCAATATAATGCTGGAAAGTGAAATTTCAGGATGGACGTTTGTGTTGTACAGTTTTATTGTGTATTTTTTTCAACTGTAAACCAGTCTGTCCGTTAACGCTCCCAGGCCAATTCGTTTCTCATTGAGTTGTTCAGAAACCTTTTTCATGGGGAGTGTGAAGGTGGGGAACTGTATGGCCAAAGATATAGAGACTCACAGCTTTGCAGATTTACTGGACGTACTCTGGAAGTACGTCCTCCTCGATCCAAGACGCATAGTGCTTCCCATATGGGTTTTAGACCCCTGTTAAAATGAAATCCAATCAGATAAATAGGAAGATAACAATTATTAGAAACAATAGTATGTGAACATCAGACCTCTGGCATGAAAATAACACAAGGGTTCTTAGTGCTGGGATCAAATTCTGTGCTGTTCGCGTCTTGCAGTCCAAGGACAGATCGGGCAAATTCAATCACTGAAATTTGCATTCCTAGACATATTCCAAGGTATGGAATCCTGTTTTCACGGGCATACTTTGCAGCTAGAATTTTACCCTCCACTCCTCTGTCGCCGAACCCTCCAGGAACTAGTACGGCATCTGCTCCCTATAAAGCAAGAATCTGTCAGAAGGGCCAAAAGGATAAAGAATAAAATCTAATGGAAAATTAATAGCTACCACAAATCATACAACTAAAGAGTTAGCGAAGACCTTCAATAAATTCCAAGCGCTCTTATAAGTGTTGGGATTCTGCAAGTAGATGGTGTTTGCCAAGCTGAGAGACATTGTACATAATGATATGATAAATAATTGTGGTATGAAAATTACCTCTTTTTTAGTTGCATCTTCAAGGTCAGAGGCTGGAACCCAATCGACACACAATTTCCTAGAGCAAGCAACAGAAGCATGCAAAAGTGCCTGCAAACATTTTTTAATTTTCATATTAACAAATCCTAATATAACAATCATCTTTGGTAGATCATTGCAAACATTAGAGTGATAAAAATCCTTGTGGAAGGATGCAAGTTCTATGGTTATCACATGAATGTGTTAGCAAATGCCCAAATTTTCAAGAAAAGGGACAATGGTGAGACATACTGACATAAATCTAAGTCACTCAAACTTAATGAACCTCATATGTCGCTGGGTAGACAAACAAAATGACTAATTTGAAGGTTAATGACATCATATGGTCTTTAGGCAACCTAAATTCCAATTTATCGGGATAATTTTAGGATATATACATTCTCAATGTTCTCAACACTTTCAGTCCAGAGGCTAAAATATGAAGTTAGCTACAGTTTTATAATGCATTAAAACTTTCGGTTAAAACTTAATTGATAGAATAAAATCTACCTTTAACACAGAGAGATAGGAGTCTGTGAGGCCAGTGTATTTTCCAACCATAGCAATTCTAACCTGTGAGAAAACGGCATAACAATCAGAAGTGCTCAGGCAGAGCAAGAGTACTCATTTACACATTTGAGAAATGACCAAGGACCTACAGGATCATGCAACATATCACAAAGATCTGCCATAGATGTCCATTCCCCCAAAGCTGGTTTTAGAGCATACCTACAGTTAATACAATAAAATATCAGTGCACATCTATGGCAAGAAATAACAGTGACATTAGTAACAACACAAGCGGGAGACTGTTAAAGTATCCAACAAAATTCTGAAAAACTGGAAGAAAACAAAATGTGTGACAAACCCTTTGAGGTTCAGGGACTTCAAAATCGCCTCATGCGCCTTCTGATCCTAAATGGATGGAAAAACATATTGATGTACTAGTCAAAATCGAAATGTCCTATGTTATTAAATTAGAGTACCACAACTACTTACTTGCAAGAGTAAAGGCACACGCCAGATGTTGGTAACATCATATAGAGTGATGATGTTATCTATCTGAAAGGAAGGAAAATGACTCAGCCACTCACTATTTAGTAGAGAGGCGATCCATTTGTATACTTCTTATTTTACAAAGATATTTAAGTGTTCATCTAATAATGATACCGGAACATGGCAAAAACGAGAAAGTTTTTCCTTGACATTTCCATCAAGTGCCTGCAGAATGCACAAAACATTAGCAGAAGGGATACATGATTTCAGAAAACGACTGCATGGGCAGAATTTGAGAGTTTGGGAAGCTGTAAACAAGTTGAACCGCACTTTGTTAAAGCTTTTTTTTTTTCTCAGATCATCTCATTTACTTAGTCATAAGAGTCAAGCTTGAGCCTTGTTTTAAGCTTGCAGGATTGAGATTGGCTTGGTTGAATAATTAATTGAGTCAATCTCAATTTGACTACGAGCAAGAATACAACCAAGTTTGAGTGGGCCCATTTAGTAATTAAAAGCATTCAAATGTTAAATAGGCTCAGTTCAGTTAGAGCTCCAGGAAGAGATAGAACCGTAGTGCTACGGCAGGCTAAGATATTTGGAATCAGACCCAGGCTTCTTAGTCCCTTCACACTGTGCTGTGTTGGTTTTGTTTTCTGGCCATGAAAAAACAATTGTCGTACTAATTAATAAATTTAAAAAAGTTGTGTAAAATAAATCAAAAATATAAAATGGAATCTATAATCATCTGCCAATGAAGAATTACTTGCTCTCCGACGACGTGTAGAACAGGCACCAGACTGACATGTACCAAGCAAAAGTTTCCAGCACCTGAGAAGGTCAAGCATTGGCACAAGTCATTCAAAAACATGTTCGTACATTTATGTAAGGATGCTCTGTTCTCTTCTCTTCTTCTCTATGTTCTTTGGTTCTAGATACCACTGCATAATATTCTCCTGTATTTTTAGCATATCCATGAATTTTCATATTAAGAGAGAAGCAATTTTCTATTGACAAGTTACCATTCGTATACCCCTTGCCACCAAATTGGATTCAGAAAATGAAGAGGCACCTCCTTACGATGCATAAAGTCAATTTTAATTACCATTGTCAAAATATGCAAATAAATAAGTATTTTATTTTAAATACCATTGGCTGCAATTCATGAAAGTACACAACTTTCCATTTTTAATTGCTTACAATAATTGTATAGATTCAAAAAATACAATAAATGGCAAAAAGAAATTCCAATCATATGAAAGGATACAATTCCATATCAACAAGTCATCATTCAAAACAACTTTCTTCAAATTAAGTGAAAAGACACAATCTTTCTCGTAAATTTCATACATGTTTTATACATCATATTTTCATTGCACTTTTTAGAATTAAATAGGCAATAATTAAAATAATTTAGAATAAGAAACCGAACAGTCACGTTTCAAAATAATTACACTAAATTCCATCTTTCCTCCAATTTGCACATGTACCGTTCAATACGAAAAATCAACAAGTGTACAACCGATTCAATGCAAAACCTTATGCACAAATTAAAGTTTTATTTATGTCCGATTTATCTGTAAGTAGAAATTCAGAGATATTACCATACCTACGCGATATGAAAATTGCCCCAACGCCTCAATGAAAGGCATTGATTCAATGTCCCCTGCATAAAGAAATAAATATCTTCTGAGTGACCAAATTATTTTTTTAGAAAGAGAAAATTTTCTTGTATATGAGATATCTTCTGTACCGATAGTGCCACCCAATTCAATGACACAAACGTCAGCTGGACCCTCTTCCCCATCCACCGGTGCAATGGCCACACGTTCAATCCATTCTTGAATGGCATCTGTCACGTGAGGTACAACCTAAACAAGAGAACTACTGTGTGAAATTATGCACTACCAAGGATGGTACCTCGTACAAGTGGACTACAGAAAGAGTCACACCTGAACAGTTTGACCCAAATAATCCCCCTTTCTCTCCTTGTCAATCACAGACTAAATCAAGAGAAGAAGCAGTTTATCAATTCAAATTCTATCCAAGTTGATAAAGACATCAAAAAAGCATACATCAATATGATGATATGAAGAAAATAAGAAATTGATAAGCCATAAAACTTGCCTGGTAAATTTTTCCAGTAGTTATATTATTGTCTCTTGTCAAAGTTACGTCCAAAAACCGCTCGTAGTTTCCAAGATCCAGGTCGACCTTCAAAAGAAAATCAGGTCATCCATTTTTCACTATGACACTCGATAAATCCAACAATCCACCGCCAATGAAGAAAGGCATCAGGAAGCATCTTAGATGCAATATTGCATGCTATATGGAACAAGGAATAACAGTTTACAAATTGGTAAGTCAAATGCAACCCAACAATTTCATTAACCTTTCATTTGGTTATATATTTAGCGCTATTAAAAACTATGACTCGTTCGTGTAAAGGATGTTTCCTAACCTCTCCACCATCGTCTAGAACAAATACTTCTCCATGCTCAAAAGGAGACATGGTTCCCGCATCAGTATTTAAGTAAGGATCTGAAAATCAAAAAAATTAAGGAGGAAAAAAATAATTAGAATCAATGATAGACATTCCCTACGGAGAAAAGAAAAACGTTACAACAATCAATATTTGAAAATTATAGAAAGGAGAAAGATTCCAACAGTTACGGAAACAACCCAGAAAGAAACAAACAGCAAAAAAATAAAATAAATAATAAATAAATTCAGACAAAATATACTGTTTCAAGATAAAAATAAACAGTTGCTACTTCTATCAGCTTGAAAAGAGAGAAGGATTATCCAATTCCTTCGTAGTTTTTGCCGGGGAAAATGGTAAAAAAAAAAAAAAAATTAGAAAATCACATAGCTTTGACCACCGTGAGCAAAGAATGATGCATGTGATGTGACAGTAAAAGCAAAACTAACATCTTTCTGTTTGTTATTTCTCTATAGTATTTCTTCAAGATGGAAAGCATTATATGGAAGGATTGAAGAAGGAACAAGAAATAGGAGAAAAAGGAAAGAAAATTGAACCAATCTTGATGGAAGTAACACGAAGTCCACAGGCCTTGAGGATGAGACCGATACTGCTAGCAGTAACTCCTTTCCCCAGTCCGCTCACTACTCCTCCCGTCACCAACACGTACTTCATTTTGTCTCCTCTTCCTCCTTCCTCTGCAAATTCTTTAAACATGAAGCACTATGACAGTCAATTCTTTTGTCACAAGCTAATGTACGGAACAGTACAAATTGATTACAGAGAAAAGAGAACAAGTCCCACCAAATTCAGGGCCTGGAACAAACAAAGTTGTTGAGTGACGTAACCTTATCTGCTGGCCCTGGGGTGGTTGCGTATATCCTAGTATCCTGCTAAGACACGACAGAGAAAGAGGTATAGAGAGGCGAAGACTGAAGAATGCAGAAAGAAATAAGATTGAGTATTCAAAGAGAGAACATAATGGCGGCTTTATATGCTGAGACGAAACTATGAAAATCAGGGTAAATACTACTGCTTAGCACAAACAATGCGGCCTTTCTCGGCCCTCTCGTTTCTATAAAATCCTAAAACCTCCCCAAACCCAAGACTTTTTGTCCTCTTCGGCTAATCTGCGGTTAACTTTTAGCTACATTTCAATGGAATAACTCAACCTCAATTTGGTTTTAAGTTAGACATTTGAAATTCAGAATTGAAACCGTTGACCACAAAAAATGCGCTAATAGATACCGGGCCTACTCGTGTTTTGGCAAGCTAATTCCGACACGTGTTGACGATTCCTAGTTGAAAATGTCGAACGTGGGAGAAGCTTTTGACACAAGACAAATATGTTCGGGATTCGGTAAATAAAAGAACAAAAAGATATGATAATGAACGATTAACCAAGAAACTAAATAAACACTGATATTACACAACGTTCTTCTTCGAAATTCTAATGTCAAAAAGAGAGAGTATATTTGTGTTCTTGATCCCTAATTTCTTCAACCTTTCCTATGACACTAAGATGATTTATTTATAGTATTACATGTACAATAATGACCGTTGGATGGGGGGACACGTGGCCTCATCTCCTCGATCGAAATATCATCTCATAGGCATCATTTCTGACTGTTTTAGCCAGTGTTCTAAAAAGCGTAAAGCGTGGTTAGGCGTGAAGGCCAAGTTTCAAGCTTTAGAAGCCTAGACGAGCCTAGGCGAAGTTTAAGCGTAAAAAAACGTTTTTTTATTTTAAATTTTTAATCATTGTAAAAAAATTCACCAATTCAAATAATACATACCAAGCATCTAAAATTATAAAATACTGCATTTACATAATAATTCATTCATAAAGATAAGTTTCAAAATCATAATTATATAACGTAGATAACTTGTAGCTTAAATCTTATTTAATCTAACTCTTTATCGGACTCTAATTTAATGTCTTTTTCTNTATTTATTGGCCAAAAGAAATGAGTTGTGTACAGCTCGACTAAGCACACCTAGGCGGGGAAAGTTGGGCCTCTAAGGGGAAAGCGCGCCTAGTCGCCTAGGCACGCTTTGCCACGCCTAGGGACGCTTAAGCACGCTTAGTCGCGCATTAAGCGGTCAACACTGTCCGTTGACCGCTTAGCCTCAAAGCGAGGCGTTTTCATCCCACATTGCGCTTAGGCGCGCTTTTTAGAACAGAGGTTTTAGCTTATGGCGCCTTAAATGCTTCTGAAGAGGGCAGCCAGCCCATGCCCTGTGTTGACATGACTGACCTTTTGCATTCATTGTAGCTGTCCAATCAATCATTTCAAGAGGATCTTAGGTACTTTAAGTTCTTCAATCGTAGGTCATCATTTGTCATGGTTGAACTTCGGATTCTACTTTATTGAGCATCGATCTGAGGTTTAGGCTTCGGAGCTTCGATTTGAACAAGTAGTGCTTCAGTATTGGAAATCTATCAATTTGTTTAGTCCTTCCGCTTTCTCTTGAGTCTCGGCATGAGGTGCTTCGGTAATGTTGGGCTTCGGAGGTACGTTTCGCTTCGGGTAATGGCGCCTTGGCATGGGCCGTTGGGCTTCTGAAAATGGTGCCTCGGCATAGCCATTGGGCTTCGACAAATGGGCTTCAGCAAAAGTGGCTTCGGCCATTTCTTTACTTTTAGGCCATTGGCCCTGGCCAGTGTGGGCGCAACAATAATTTTCCAATTCCAAGTATAGATATTTATATTGTAGTTGGAGTTTAATGTCGAACTTGATTCATGTACGCCACAGAGAGCTAAATGGGACATCCGTTGAGCCGAAGAGGGGACTTTGCATTTTTTTGAACTGAAGCAGTGAAGTGCTGAAGTGCCGACGTTTCTTTTTATTGTGGCTGAACTTTGTACACAGTGAAGCGCTAAGCTACCAAAGCTCCTTTGAGTGGTTATCAATAATGTATGCTATTGAGACACGTGCCAATGATTTGATTTTTTGCATCTTTCCAAGACAACTATAATGTTACAACTTCTAATACACGTCCAGCCGTTACTAATTGAATGCGCAATGATGATTATTCTGCTTTTTTCAAAGTTGACGCGCCGAAGCTTGTGTGTGAAAAACACGTGTTAATTTGAAGCGTTAATAAGAAAACTGTTTGAATTCAACACCTCAGATGTAATCTCAAATGGACGCTTCAGATGAAGCAATCATAGATCCAACAGTTGAGCATCGTCCTACTAATAAAAGGTAAAATCCTTCTCACACTTCAGTTTTCATTTTTTACAAAATCTTTGAATCTATGTAGACATTCACAATACTTTTCGATTATTCTCTCCTCCTGCGGCTACATCTTCTCCTTAGCTTTTATTCACTTTAGGTGATTCCTCAAACTTTCGATCCTTCCTTGCTTTATTTCTCCATCGTCTTTATTCTTTTGTTAATCAATGACGTCTAGTTCAAGTGATACCAGCATGAGGGTTACAGTGGCTAGATTAGGGGATTCTTTTGGGGGTTAGAAGGTGAGTATTTTGCCATGAGTGAAGCCCCCATAGATTAAGAGCATGGCTCGGCTACTAGGATACCTTCTGTGGTGACCTCTGAAAAATTAACCAAAATTAGGGATAAGTATAGGATTCCTGACTCTGTAGAACTCTTAGTACCTGAAGCCCGAACGAGCCTATTATCCGAGGTCGGGATGCGTGGCGTCAGCGAATACCTGTTTAAAACAGGTATGCGTTTGCCTCTACACCCTTTTTTAGGGTGGTGCTGAGGTCTTACGTGTTTTCTCCTACCGAATTATTACCTAATGGGTGGAGCCAGTTGGTGGGTACATATTTCCTATGGAAGGAAACCTCTATGTGTGTGGACATGCCCCTCCACGTTTTTCAGACCCTCTTCCAGCCTAGAATATTGGGAAGGGAGAGTCCAATTGTTGGTATTACATGACACCTTATGTAGCTCATTCCTCATTTGAAGTAGGTCTACCTACTTCCATCAAAGGATGGAAGGAGTCCGGGTTTTAGGTGAAGGAGAAATGGCAAATGGTCAGAGGGGACAAAGTCCTAGCCTGTACTATGCCGACCTAGTACTCTGAAGCTTGTGAGTACTTCACATTTAGTTTTATCATCTTCCAGTAGGTTTGCATTCTAATGTCTTTTTATTTGTCTTATTGCAAATTTGGGAACTCGCTTTGAACCGTCCCAAACAGAGTAGGACGTAATTGAGGACATTTATAGACTTCCCTAGAGGTCACACCACTTTAATCGTTTGATTTACAAAACAAGTTTTTCATCAACTTTGGACTAATAGCCTCAAAGGTAAGAACTAAAACTCATGCGTCAATAAGTTGCGATGTTCTGTGCATGTTTTAACTGTTGATTTCTGACATACAGACGATTTTGGGAAAAAGAAGTACCCCACAAGCCTCAATTTTGAAGGCCACTTCTCTTGTGAGCTCCAGGGCACTGAAGCCCTCTTCTGGTGGTGCCAAACATACGATGGGTAAACTTGGGCACCTCAGCAAAGAGCACGCTGAGAGAAATGAGGAGAAAGGGGCCCATGGTGATAAGGGCAAAGGCAAAGTGGAGGAGGCCCAGAAAAAGAGAAAGTTGACCAGTGACCCCATCTCTTGGAAAGTTTGGGACTATTGTCGTCCCAAATGGAAAGCCAGTTCTGCCTTCCCCACCTCTAAAGCTGATGCAAGCATCTTTTGATGTTTCCAAGGCCCAGAAGGCGAGGGCCAATGAAGAGGTTTCCAAAAAGTCTCAAAAGCTGCCTGATCATGTCCGGGGTGCTACCGCAAGCTTTCACAAGTTCCGGACTGAGATGTGGAGAGATTATGTCTCCACCTGCGACGTGGTTGATCTCATAACCACTCTTGTCAGCCAAAGTGCCAAGTCCCTGGAAGTTGCATTGGAGTGTTAAAAGGTCCTTAAGGACATTCAAAATCGCAATCGGGACACTGTGGAGAAGCTGGCCTCGACGGATAAGGAAATAAAGAAGATAAATGTAGAGACGATAGAGCTGAGGGCCCAACGGATTGAAGATGCAGCCAAGCTCGAGTCTGCCTGGGCGAAGATCGATGCTCTGAAGAGAAAAGTTCATGAGTCCCAGTGCGAGGTACCTCCTTGACAAAGAAGGTCGAAACCTCAAATAATCATCAGAAGCTGACGTCCAAAGCCTTGGAGAAGGCTAACCTCGAGATAATAGGGCTTAAGGACGGCAACAATTTTTTAGAAACTTGACGATAGCATATTTATTAAGTTTGTCACCCATTAATATTTGTGTTTCTATGATTATTTGATGCCTAAATGCACAAATTACTTCTATATCTTGGTTTATGTTGCAAATGGGTGAAAACGGTGGAAAATGGAAGAAACAAGTGAAATAAGATCAAAATGGAAGAAAGTGAAAGTTCAGGGACTGAAGAGCAAATACTCTAAACTTGTTTCCAACCTTGTGATGAAGATTCGAGAGCATTAGAGGTCAATTGAATGAAGAAATGAGTCAAATGGGTGAAAGATAGGCAAAACATTATCACATATAAGCTTTTAAGCTGAAAAGTTTTGCATTGATTTTCAGCCTCATATTGAGACCAGTTTTTGACATGGAAAATGATCGAATTTGAAGATGGTCTCTGAAGAAAAGTTGTAGCCTTTTGAGTTAGCCTTCGAATGTATCTTGAATTACCTTAATCAGATATTGATAGAGAAAGTTATGACCAAAATACTACAAATTTGTCCGAAAGGAAAACATTATAACCATGCGGCCGCATGGAAGCCTTCAGCGAATTCGAGGGCAGAAATTCTTTGTTCCATGCGATCGCATGGGTTTATACCTTGCAGTCGCATATGCTTTTTCTGTGCCCAAATTTTCAAGTTTCCTTCTACGACTCAAACACTTATAGTAACTTATTTTGACAGGATTTCTCAACCCTAAAAAGACCCCAGAACGTCCCAGAACACCCAATTCTTCATTATTCATCATTCTTCCATTGATTTTGATTCAAGAAATCTATGAAGAACTAAAACTTCAGTGAATTTAGGGAGGAACTCTTTCGAAATTGGTGATTTCACATCTATTATTCACATATTTTGGTATTTTCTTGTTGAACAAATCTAGAATTTATAGTTTCTTTCCATGAATTTCTAATGAGATTGATTTAACTTTTATTAAATTAATCATAGATTCAGTCACACTTTTTCTATCGACGAATTGAAATATTTGTTCAATTA
>CAIGRO010271411.1:0-11255 GCA_903798355.1 Fraxinus baroniana
GAAATATTAAAACTAACTTATTTTTGTAAATACAGTTAACTTATTAAATTTATATGAATATAATGGGTTTTTTTTTTTTTTGTTGGAAATTACAAAAAGTTTTTTTAGCATGCATTCTGTCTCAATATGCCCAAAAAGACAACGTTTACTTTAATTTTTTTTAGGGGGTTCATGATGGGATCAAATTTTTTTTTTTTTTTTTACGGTAGAATCAAATTGAATCAAAACCGACAATTCTGATTCACGTTTTACATGGATCCGCATGATTCTGTTTACAAAATACTCAAAGTTTAATGAATGTTTTTAGTACTTAAAATACCTGGGTTGACTCACTCAATTATTAAAATCTATTAACATTCTATATTTGTTTAGTACAACACAATTTATTTTTTACTCATTTTTAACCACACATTCTTACAATAAAATAATTTACATGTTGACCCATTGTTTTTTGCCTATTTTTTAACCACACATTCGTACAAAAAAAATAAAAAAATAAAAAATCAACTAAACTCAAAATCCTTAAAATTTGTATCGGTATCGGCATGATATTGAGATCTAATAAATACTAAATAGACACTCTAGTCCAAAATTTGTCTCCGATGTATTTTATTGATTGTTATCTAGATATTTGTCATTTCCTTAAAATAAAAAGAAAATTACTTTTAAATTAGGACATAAAATATAAATCCAAAAAAAAAGAGTATAATTTTGCTTATATGATACAATTTTTTAAGCAATTCATGGTTGCATTTCGGATGTTCTTAGAACATTTCCAATGCAACAATGTAACAAGCAAAACGGGGATGGAGAGAGGAGCATCTCCAACGATTGCCCTCTAATGAAGATATATTATAAAATATCCGAGTTGGAGAATTATATTGTTTTTTTCAAAATTCATTAAAATAAGTCAATCGATCACTCTAAAATCAAGGTTGCAACTACTTTGTAATGTTCGCAATTGATTTCTGAAAGGAAAAGAAAGTAAAATTAAAAATTAAAAACCCAACTTTAATGAAAACTCCCATTAAGTGCTAAATCAAAACTTGACGTCAAAGTATAATTTCACTTTAGTCTATTTTTTAAGACTAGAATTTAACTACACTTAATTTTTATATGACATGAGGCCTAACTGCATAATATTTGTACAATTTTAAGATCCTATATACGATATGAGTCGTTTTATTATTTTGGAATTATAGAATTCTATGATCGTGATATTCAGATCGAAAATTTAACAATCATGACATGTACCACACGATACTGTTTTTATATAGCAATTAATTTCAAAAATTTTTAATCGAACTCTTAACCTACTTATTTGCCAACAAGAAATAAAAGAGAAAGGGAAGGAAAACGAGAGCTCGCTATAAAGAACTACGTTTATAACTTTAGCAAAGAATTTCGTGCTAATGTATTAAATAATTAAGTAATGCTATGTAATTTCATTGGAGTTGCAATCTGAATTTAGGTGACACTAGATGATATGATAAATTAAAGGTGGAATTATTTAATTCATTTAATTCCACTTATTTCACATTGACGCCACCTAAATTAGAGTTGTAACTCCAATGAGACTAAATAACATTTAAATAACATTCTCTAAATAATTTACCATAAACTAAAAAGACACCAATAGTTGAAAATAAATAAAATTATTTTGTCCACTCATAAATGACTTCTTCAATGCTGATCTGTGAGTTGGATTCAATTAATAATGAAATTTTTTGCATGTACAAATTTTTTTTTACCAAAAATTATACAGATACTCACATGGGGTGGACCTCATGTGAGTTAAATATTGTAATAAAAAATGGGGCCCACCCCCATGTGTGTATTTTGTATAATTTCTAATTGTTTTTGCCAGTACATATAGTGCTTCTCATTAATAATTATATTAATTGTATATACCATTTATACCTAGTGCTGTTAATTGTCTCAGTCTGATAACTCGATAAAGATCCAAATCTGATAATAATTTGATCCGATCTTTTATAAATAATTAAGTCGGTAAAATCTTTTTATGGCATGTTATTTGTGACTAAAATAAATATTTTTATGACATATTATTTGTGACTTAAATAAATAAATAAATTTAGAATAAAAAAGTTATCAAATTCAAAACATAAACAAATTATAAATTTATAAATATTAAACCCATTTAAGAATTTGAAAATTGGAAAAAAAGTTGATTTCAACATTATTTTTTTTAATCTCTATTTCGGATCGGATATCTAATAATAACATAGCAAAATTGATATGAATTTAACAATCAAATATTTGTTGGATTATCGGATCAGATAATTATTCTTATCGTATTAGATATAAACAGATCCGATTCATATTCGATTCATTTATAATCCTAGTTATGCCTAATCTGAATTGGACTGTCCTTGATAATTCATTATCTATTAATAATTATTAATTATAGCTACAACCACTATTTACACAATGTAATCCAACTCTTCTTTCCTTTTCTTTAGAAATTGAATTCCGATCTATCTTCATACACGAACCACGTGTCACTCGCTTTATTATTTGCTCTAATACAAAGTTATCACAAATTAAAGAATAATGATACTTATTAGTATTCTAGAAATCGACGCCTAGAGCCCGTTTGGTAGGGTTATTAATTAGATTAAAATTGAAAATATGGTCGTTGTTGGGTCCCACTCGTCTAATAAACGTCAACAATAACGGCTAACTTTTCAATTTTAATCCGATTTTAATCTCTACCAAACACACTCCTAGACACGACGTCCCGCCTCGCACTTTTTTTTTTTATATATATTTTCTTCTTAATTTTTTTTTTCTTGCATAGGCGCATTTTTTCAATATAGTATTTTATAATGTTATATTTTAGGTAGATTTTATTCTAATTATTAAATAATTTTTAGATTGATTCAAAAATTTAAAATATTATTGAAATAAGAAAATGTTTTTTTTTTCGTCTATGTCTCGTACTCTCGTCTAAATCCGTCTAACCTGAAGTTTAGTCTCCACACTTCGTCATGTTCTTCACTTTTTAAAACACTGACTAATATTGGTGCTATAATACAAACATGTGACATTATATGATAGACATAACTAAATATATAGAGATGACATTGTGGCTCATCTCATTTAATGTCATTTTTTATAACTTAAGATTAGAGATGACAACAGGGTGGGACACCCTCGTTTCGTCCCACCTTAGATGGGGCGGGGCGGGGCGGGTTCGAGGCACGAATTTGCCCAGTTTAATTTTAATTTTTTGTTTCAAAAATTTTCAACTAACTAATTTTTTTTTTAAATTTGTAATTAATTATTCTTCGCGCGGCTGGTTCGGAGCATTTCGAGACGGGGCACCCCCTCTGCGCACGCCCCACCAACTCGTTGGGGCGGGTTTTTTTGCCACATTCGTGGCGGGGCGGGCACTACCTTAGATTGATATTGTAGATTGTGTTTGTTTCTCATTTTTTAAAATACATTTTTCTCTCTTTTATTTTTAATAAAACATTTTCAATAAAATAATATTATACGCAAATTCAAAACGTTTAGTTATTTTTAACCACACTGACATATTTTTCATTAAATCACTATCTCAAAATATATTTTTAGTTAAAAATAGGGCTCAAACAAGCTCATAATATCAATAGTACAAAATAGCATAAAGAAATTACATAAATGAAATATATGAGTGAGTGTAATGATGAATTTGAAGAATAAGCAAAACGATTCTTTTATTTTTTTTATTTTTTCATTTTTGGTGATATTCTTCGCACAGAAGATATAAGTGGGAAAGTAATTACTGAAAATGCCACTTCCTTCCTTAAATATATTAATTAACGATCCCAATTATTTTTACAAAAAAGGCCTCTCTCAAAACCCTAAAAAATTTCGTTTGCTTTATCTCTTTCAATCTCTGTAATTCTTCGCTGCTTCAAAGAATTTTCCCTATTTATTGTGAGATTTTTATTATTTTTTATTATTTTTCTGCTATTTTCTTAAATTTCTTTTCAATTTTAGGGTTATTTTGTTTTTCTTAAATTTGAGAAAATCAAAATTTTCAAAAACTGGTTTTCCTGTTTAAAGGTGATTTCGAGCCTTTTTTTTTTCGCTAATTTCTTTCAAAATTTGGGAAAATTCAGCTCAAATTTGAATGTTTAACGGCAAAATCTCGCTGTTAGTGTTCGAACTTCTTTGATTTCTCACTAGTTCTTACTGAATTTCACTTTGATTTTTTCATCTAAGTTTCGTATTTCTTTTTCTTCTTCTTCTTTTTTTGTTTCAGTGCAGTCATGAGTGACAGTTGAATTCAATTACTTTCAAGGGTTTAGTTCTTCAGCAGAAGATCTCATTTTGTTCTGTGGTCCTTCTGTCAGGTAATTTTCAAAAAAATAATTCAAGACACCCGGCAAGAAAATGTCGGGGGCGGTTGAAGCCAACACTTTGACGACCAGTCGGGATCCATTCACAATCGCACACGCTTCTTCCGCCGTCCATAATTCTCCGGCACCAGCACAGACCCCGCCGGTTTCGCAGGCGCAGTTGGATCAGACTATGCGGATGGTGTACAGCACAGATGGAAGTGCCACCGTGTACATGCCCGTAGGATCATCCCCGCAGCCGTACAATCCTGTCCCTGCGGGCGCGGCCCCAGTAAAAAATGAAACGAATTTGAACTCCGGTGAGCAGAAGCGGAAGAGGGGGAGACCGAGGAAGTACGGCCCCGATGGCAGCATGGCAATGGCCATGACGTCGGCCCAGAGGCCCGTCGGCGTCTCTCCACCTCCGCCGACCAGTGGGACTTTCTCACAGTCTATGGCAACTCCACCTTCCGTCGCAACTCCTCCGCAGATGCAGCCACCTCTGGGCGGATCGGCGTCGCCAAGTACCAAGAAGGGCAGAGGTCGACCTCGTGGTTCCAGCAAGAAGCAGCAAAAGGAAACTATGGGTAAAGACCCTTTCTTTTTCTTTGAAGCTATACATGTATATCTAAATGAACTAGATGGGGTTTAAATTAAATTATTTGATGAATCTTTGATTGAAAAATTAAATCTTTGTAATGGATAACTTTGTTTCTTTTAAGAATATTTGACAAAATAAGCTGGACCAGACACGTTTCTATTCTTTCTTTGTTTAATGTTAGTTGTAATTAGAAACTAGAAATAGGTTTTGGTGGTTGTTCTTGTTGCTATAATATAGCAATACAGAAAATGGGAAACTATATTTATGAGTGAATGAAATCAAATTGAGGTATGGGTGTCTGCTGGAACTTTGGGCCTCCAAAATTTTATAGAAGGGGAGATTACCAGTATGCCCCTGTGCTGCTTTCTTGCTTTCCTTTTGCTTTTAATATAATCTGCCTACTATTGTTATGTGTTTCAGATGCACACAAAGAAGATGTACTGGTGAAAATTAACATGACTTCTGTCATATTCTTTACTTTTCATCTATTCATTTTTATTTTATCTATTTTTTTGGGAAGATATTTAATTATTAGTATTCTTTTATTTTATTCACTATAGTCTATGATTTCATCACATTTTTTTAATGTTATTGTCATTTTTTCATGCTATTTTTTTTTCAGGATCAACTGGTGTTGGATTTACTCCACATGTTATCAGTGTCAAGGCAGGAGAGGTTAACATTTTACCCCTTCCATTCTTATTTGTTAAGTCAGTGGTATGTATTCACTATTCTAGAAGGAATGTTTCATCTATTTCATGTATCTAAGAAACTGATACAGATAATCAGAATCGCCAAGAGCCTTGTTTTGTTTTGGTTATAAAAGTTCTTCCAAGTGTCCTAAAGTTGAATGTCCATAAGACTAGTATTTAGCTTTTCTTAGTAATTATACCATGCAGTGAATGCAGCTGATAAGGTAATGACTCCCACCAAATTATTTGTATGTCCTGTGTCCTTTAACTCTGTAGGATTCTATCTAATACTGGTACTTACTCAATTTTCACTAAGAGCCAAATAATTCTTTACTGAACTACCATTGCTTGCTTTCTTTAGTGGTTCTATATGAAAATATGTAACGTGGTAAACTCCTTAGGGTTGTATACTCCTTCAGAACAGAAGAAAAGGAGTTGTTTTTGTGATTTTGCTTTTATGTTATGTAACATTGTACTTCACCATGACAAAGATGTGTACTTGCTTGAAAAATGCAGTAGAAGATTTGAACTTAGGTGTGGAATTGCAGATCACTAAAGCATTTTATAAATTTTTTTTGTTTATGTATGGTTAGTAATGCTATGTTCTTTGTGTCAACTAATCTTTACAATATTCTGTTTTATTTTAAAAGTGAAGCTAATTAATTGAGTCGACGAGGTAGGATTGCACTGGCACTTTAATACATGAGTATCAACTAGTATTTGGTAATGGTAAGAAGTAAATAACATCTGATATGCCGCAAAATACTGATGGGACGGATTAAGTAGTTACATGTAAATAATGGAGTACCTAGGCTCTACCTTTATTTCTTTGGTTTGCAAAAAGAAACTTTTAAAAAGTTAATGTTTTTCTTTTGTGTATGCATAACATATATAGGTATTATGGTGGTGTGCTGAACTAAAAATTTATTATTCCTTGGTCCTCTTCTATACTAAGTTCTTTCTTAAATTAGAATTATTTTCTTTAACTAATTGCGATGGTTCTCTTGATTTCATATAACCTTCTCATTTATTTAAAGTACACTAGCATTAGAGAAAATCACAAATCACAACATTTGATCTTATGTTCCTTTTATCGCATTTATTCAAATTAAAATTTCACCCAAGATTAACTGTTGTTCGGAGATGGTTCTTTCTTTCTCTGTTTCTTCTTTTTCTTTTTTTGCAGGTATTTTCAATAATACAAGTCAATTGATTTAAGATTTTTACCTGAGGGAGATCTTGGCATGCACATTGCTATGAACTACATAAAGGATGACTATGAGAGAATTATGTATAATGTTACTAATTTTTAGTAATTGTTTTTCAGGACGTGTCTTTGAAAATAATGGCTTTTTCTCAAAATGGTCCAAGGGCTGTTTGCGTCCTCTCTGCCAATGGTTCTATATCAAATGTGACACTTAGCCAAGCTGCAACATCTGGGGGAACTGCAACTTATGAGGTTTTTTATTTTTTGTCTGTTCATTTCTTCTAGTTCCTTTATGCTTACTAATAATAACAAATCTGATCTTTGGAGGAGTTAACAAATTTAAAATTTGTCAAAGTATTTTGTTTTAGTGATATTTTTAATTTATCTTTTCACATGTATCGTAAGAGGTTTAGTAATAACTATAGTGTCTGAATCATGTGACATCTTACTTCGAATATCCCAATCTGGATGAGGCTATCAGAAATTTAGTAGTATGAATTATTTAAGATTTATGTTCTTGTTTATAATAGAATAAAATGTCCATGCTTTCTCGGGAATTTCTTCCGATGGAATAGTTTATTTATTACATCTGTTTGTGAATTCCTGCTTATCATTTTAACTTAAGTAGGGGCGGTTCGAGATTTTGTCCCTTTCTGGCTCATTTATGCTATCAGAAGTTGGCGGTCAGAGGAGCCGAAACGGTGGATTAAGCATTACGTTAGCTGGTCCTGATGGAAGGGTTCTAGGCGGTTGTGTGGCTGGTTTACTAATTGCTGCATCTCCTGTACAGGTTTGTTTGCTCTTATTTCGACTCTTTTACTGCATATAGGCACTCATTTTCAATCTGTAGTCCATATTGCAACATCTTGGAACACGTGTAGTACTTTCGTACCTTCATTATTTGTCTGTACATTGCTTCTTAGCTTATTGTATCTATGATGAGTAGAAGATTACACATCATTCCAGTCATATCAATATGTAAGCTTACCCAACTAATAGCATGGTTTCTGAAATATCAGTCATGAGGACAGAAATTGGAAGGTTGGCATATCTTCTGGCTATCCATCTCGTTTGAACTACATCAAATCTTGTGATAATAGTTCATCTTGTTTTGGATTTATATGTAATGTGGATCCACTAGGATTTTGGTTAATATACATATACTCCTGATTACACTTGTGTCAGATCCCTGTCATTTACTCGTCTTGAGTTGATTAATTTTCTTTGATCATGGTTGTTTTTTTATATAATTACTGTTTGTCCCACTAGCATTAAATTGGCACTTGAATTTTTCGATAAAGAGTAACAGATCAAGACAAGAATAGTAAATTCCTTCATATCCAAAACATAACATTTGAACAGAACACACTAGGGTCCTACAGATCACGCTTCTTGGTAGTACTTCATAATGTTGTTGCTTAACGCTATGTAATGCATTATCAATGTTTTTCGCATTACTAAAGTAAATTCTCCCACTTGGCAGGTAATTGTTGGCAGTTTCATAGCGGATGGTCGCAAGGAATCAAAACCAGCGAACCATATGGAGCCTTTATCGGCTCCACCAAATATCAACCGGGGTGGTGCAATTGGTGCCAGCAGCTCACCATCACACGGGACTCTGAGTGAATCCTCTGGTGGGCCCGCTAGTCCACTCAATCAGAGCACTGGACCTTTCGGTAACAATAACGTTCAAGGCATGCCGTGGAAATGATCTTCTTCTGCACAATACTAATTGCATAGACAGTATGTAATGTATGCACTTTGTTATTCCATCATCGTAACAAGGACAAAGGGCTGCTTTCCTCCTCGATTCTAATATTCTGGGAGCACCCAGAGTTAATTACTATGGGACTTTAGTTCGTGGTTTGGCTGTTGTAGTGCAAGTAGTAGTTTCAGTCTTCGATTTTCTCTGTTATCCTCCTTTGAACAAGCTATCGTCGTGCTTTCTTTGTTTGTATTTTATGCTGGCTTTAGTTACTCAATAGTTATCCTGTTATTAGAGAGAATTTTGGCTAAATAAATTTTGGATGGCGATGCAATTACTGTTGTATTTTTGACGGAAAGTAGAGAAAATATGTATTGTGTTATGTTTTTTATTTCCTGATTGCTATACAGGGAAAAGAGAAAGAGGACAGGGTAGTGTAATGGAAGAGTGAGTCTACGGGTACATCCGGGTGTCCATAATGGACACCCGGCGGCTCCCTATTGGAGGGAGTGCCGACGGGCAGGGTAGTGTAATGGAAGAGTGAGTCTACGGGTACATTCGGGTGTCCATCGGGACATCCATAATGGAAACCTCGATGGAACTTTGGATGTTGTACGAGAAAAGTTTCATTTCTCGTGGCGTAATTTAGTAAGGTAAATTAGTTGGATTCAGTTCGTGTATCGAACATGCTCTCCATTAAAAACATTTAAATATTGAACGACAAAAATATATCAAAACTGAAGCATGTTTAGGAAATCAAAACTAGTAGTATTTTAACGAAGCGTTTATAAATTATTTAAATTATATAGATAAAAACGAGTAGCGTTTTAGTAATGTTCGTCGATTTTCTAAAATGTATAAATAAAAATTGATTTGCGTGTTTTATAAACACTCATCTAACATAGGCTAAAAAAATGAACAATTACATTGAATGACAATATTAGTTGATAATGTTTTGTCAAAAATTGTTGGTTGAAAAAATACCACTCGTCGAAGTAGGCCGTATCATTTATATATTTTGGAACGACCTACTTGGACGAGTGGTAACTTTTGCTACGGTTGACCGTTTCGCATGCCGTTAGTGAAGGGAGAAACTAAGTCGTGAGCACTTTGAAATGGTATTAAGAATGTAATATTTCGATTTCGTCCGACATAGCGTAATGATCCTGCAAGATTGAGACAAAAATAAGAAAAATCATTTATATATTTTGAAACGGCCTATTTTGACGAGTGGTAACTTTTGCTACGATTGATCGTTTCGCACGTTGTAAGTGGGGAGAAATTAGATCGTGAACACTTTGAAATGATATTAAGAATGTAATATTTCGATTTTGTAGACATACCGTAATAATATCGTAAATTGAGAAAAAAAAATAAGAGAAAAAAAATTGAAAGACAAAAAAAAAAATAAAAAGAAAAAAAATAAAAAAAATAAAAGGTTGTCAGCACCACGTAGGCAAAGCGCATATCCCTTCTCTTGCGCTTGGAGAAGGGATATGTGATTATCTCTTATTTAATGATAATGTCAACTAGTTTATTATTCACACCTTTTGTTTATTGTAATCCCATTACAATTAACAACTGAGCTACTGTGCCAAGTCTGTAAAAGATCTGGCACAGCAATGTGAAATGGGGTGGATGGGTGTTTTAACATTTTTGGGAGGATTTTTTAATGAGGGGGGTCCTCGGGACCCACTTCATGTGAGATAATCTATGGGGGGTTTTTTTAATGAGGGGGTTCCTTGGGATCCACCTCATATGAGATAATTTGTACAAAATCTGTGAATCAAAATTTGGTAGAGTTGATAAATTCTACAATTAAATCCAAACAAAAAGATGTTAGTTTTATATTATATTATTACATCGATAAAAGTAAATATTTTATTGGAAGACTCGCACCGTTTGCACTTTGCTGGGATAAAAGGAAGACACAAGTTGGTCTGTTTTTTCGCTGCACTCATTCGACAAACGCCTTCTCTTTACACCATAAATCTGTAAAATTCTGGTACACCCACCTTATAATTTTGCCTCATGTTCTTGCTGTTTATGATTTGTATATTCATATTTGCCCATTTTGTTTATATTTTAGTAGGCTTAACTATTTTAATAATTTACTCATGTCTCTAGTCTTCGATTTCTTTATGCGTTAGGAAGAAGATTGCAATTCTGGGGATACAAATACAAATTTGTTTGAGCTTCTTGAAATATTAAGTTGGCGTTTCAATGATTTATATCCAGCTTCATTGCTTGAATTTGGTCATTTCTTAGGAGTTTGATCAAAATCACTGCCTTTTTTATGCTGTAGTTATCCCACGTTTGGTGGATTAGAGGAATGGGACTTGGAACATGGCCTGGGATTGTTAGGCGACTGAGTCGGAAATTTGTGTTCAGATAGCACATATATTGGGGGTCACTTGAAGGTTTTCGCGAATTGTGTTCAATGGTGCGTTGGAAGGGCAGGTTCGAGTGGGCGGAAGATTTTGTTGCATTAGTGATAATGTAGATTGTTTAATTTTGTGCAGTGGGTTAAACCATGACTATTAATGCAGACATGTGGATATTTTTCGGATTAATTACAGTAAGGGATTTCATTGGTAAGGCACCAAGGGGGCTTATGGATCTTCCCCTCCCCTAGTGTTTTGGTCACCCTTCCAAAGCTGTTAATGCCAAACTTGTTTATGTGGGAAATAACTGATTAGCT
>CAIGRO010271418.1:0-13024 GCA_903798355.1 Fraxinus baroniana
GATTGATAAAAAAAAATGTGTGGTTAAAAAATAAGAAAACTTTCTGAATTTACGTGCAATATTATTTTATTAAAAAATATATGATTAAAATGAGATCAAAATACTATTCAAAATGTATTTTTTTTCTCAAAAAAATGGAGCTCAAACATGGGCTACATGTCAAATTGCTAATAAATTAATACAAGGAAAAGAATTATAAATGCTCCCTCCATCCTATGAAAATAAACTCCCTTCCATTTTTATAAAGATTAATAAAATATAATCAATATAGTTAGAAATATAATTTTTTCTTATTTTTTTAATATACACCTACATTGAATAATAATAATAATAATAATAATAATAATAATAATAATAATAATAATAAAGTAGATGCATATTAGAAAATTAAGAAATTAAATATACTCCAATGGGGAAAGTGAAATATAATTTGGAACAGATAAAAAGGGAAAGCAACTCCATATTTAAGGAAGGAATGAAATATTAAGTAGGGTTGGACGTGGGTTGCATTGAATTGGTTTTGAATCCAACCCAAACACAACTCAATATGTTCGATTTAAGAGTAATTCAAATCGAAATCAATTCATTAACGGTTGAAACCCAACTCAAATCAAACCGACCAAACTTGGGTTGGTTTGGGTTGAGTTGATCAGTTTGAATTTGAGTACAGTTCAAGTTGGATTCAATTATTTTTTTGTTGGACAATCTTTTTATGGGTCGAATTGTTGGGACCTTTTTCTTTGAATTTGAACATTTTTTAAAAAAAAAATTGAAATCATTTCAAATTGGATCGATTTCATTTACATTAAAAAGGGTGATTCGAAAGGCCTTAACTTGATTAAGGTTGGATCAATGGTTCGTATGGTTAAATTTCATTACAATAAAACAATATCAAATTAAAAATATCGTAAATACATGTTAAATAAATTATATCACGATCAAATTAAATACATATTAAATCAATCTAAATACATGATAAATTCAACAAATTCTACCTCGTAATTGGGAATCTCATCCTTCAATCCAAGCGTTCGGTGAAAAATCACACCAAAAAATCGAGTTGAAAGGTCAAGGCACGAGTAATAACGAGAGGCGGAAGAGATGAGAGGTAGAGAAGAAATATGATTATTAAATTTTAGGTTTTTTATTTTTAAGTACTAATTTTTATTTAAATAATTTTTCATTTTTTAGGTTGGGTTGAGTTTTAATGGATAATCCCAAACTTGACCGAAATTTTGATTTATTAACCCGAATCCAACCCAAGCTGGTTGGTTGGTTGGTTTGGGTTGGGTATGTTAGTTTGACTGGTTCAAAATGATTTTTCAACCGCCTAATATTAAGTACATTGCTTTGAGGGACTATTTAAAATTGAATTTTTAATTTAACCCATGGCTAAGAGCCCACTTGGCAAGGTATGTAACAGTTAAAAATGCTTATGAGATTGAGAAAATTACTTTTTGAATATATTTAAATAATTTTTTAAATATTTTATTTGATTAAAAAAGCTTTAAAAAAATGTTTTAAAACTCTGCCAAACGAATCCTAAGAGAACTAAAAAAATGTCAAATTTCCTTATATCAGTATTGATGAGTTTGAGAATGGTTCTAAAATCAACCGAAGTTATAAAGTTAAAATTGATTTCTCGTTTAGAATCATTATTTTGGAATGCATTTCAAAAATCTCTCTATGCAAAAATACCCACTCTGTTAGCGTCCATCTTACCTCCACGGCTTCTATCGCAGAAGTATTGATAAAGTTGTGGTGGTAGAAGGTAGGGAATTTTTTTTATTATTATTATTTTTTTTTTAACAATCAATTTTCTCAAATTACAATAATGAGTAGTCAATTCACTGCTGGCGTCACGCATTTGACCGCCTTGCTTGACTTCGTCTATTGGCCTTCAACTTCTATTACCATCACAAATTGCAATGGTGGGACAGATCGTGCGAAAAGTGTGCCCCTGAGCACTATTTTTCAAACGCTTGCTTTTAGGAAAAATTGCAGTTGGAGTCTCATACCTTTTAAATTATTGCAAATTATATTCAATCTTTTCATTTTTGCATTTAGGGTCTCAAACCTTTCGTCTCAATTGCAACTAGATGACATGTGGACGAAATTCTTTCATTTGACAGTTATTTGACCAAAAGTCAACAATCTAAACAAATTATCCCATATAAATAATTAACCATTTGTTTGAGCCCCATTTGGGTGGGGGTGGGGGAATGCATTATTGAATAGCGATTTTTGGAGAATGTGTGATTAAAAAATATTGAAAGTTTTTCATTTACGTGTGAGATTATCTTAGTGAAAAATGTGTGGTTAAAAATGAGTTTTTAATAACATGGGGCTCAAACAGGTCTAAATAATAATAATAAAAAAAAATTGGTTAGACAATTGATTTTTGGTTAACTGACAATCAAATGGATGAATTGCATCTACATGTGCCCCATGCGCAATAGAGATGAAAGGTTTGGGATCTCAACTATAAGAATAAATAATTTGGGTATAATCTGCAACAATTTAAAAGGTTTGAGACCCCAACTGCAATTCTCCCTTATCTTTATTCAAACACATTTTCAAATTTCAATCATTAATTATTCGAATAAAATAATTTTACACATAAATTTGAAAATTTTCATACTTTTTAACTACACATTTTTTTTTAAAAAAATGAATACTACAAAATCTATTTTCCAAAAAAATTAGTTCAAACAAATCCTGGATGAGTATGAGTTTGAAAAGTTAGTCCCTATTTGATCCCTATCTATAAACTCATTGTCTTCAAACTAATTGTCGGTCATACATTCTAACGAAAAAAATATTTTTCAAGTAAATTTAAAATTTTTGAATAATGTTATGTAGTCCAATTGGGGTTGCAACCACATTTATCATTTGATATCACATTGACGTCACCTAAATTGAGACGGTAACCCCAACGAAATTAATTTTTTCCTACTTTTTAAAATGTGTTCTCCAAAAATTTACCATTACAAAACTCACTCATTTTCACAAAATTCATATCCAATTATATATTTTTCCATAAAATAATTTTGAAAAAAATATTATTTTAAAACGCATTTATCCCAAAATAAAAATAAAAATGGGGCTTAATAAATTATAAAGCCACGTGGACCCCTATCACTGAAGATTATTCAGTTGTTTGTTGCTATGGATAGATCCCTTTCAAATTTCAAAAAAGGACTGCTACCGACATTTTACAACTTCTCGAATCTCGAGCAATCAACATCGTGACTTTCGATCTACCAAATTGTTCTACCAATTTCCAGACAAAATTAAATAAAAATTTTGCAATATTGCTCCCTTATACATCGTTAAATAACTATATGATTTCCAACCTTTTAAAAGATCACTTATGCCCCAAGTACATGAGCATAAGTGGTCGACCCCTCACACTAACAGACCACACATGTTTAAAAAAAAAAAGAATAAAAAAGTACCCCCCCCTACAGTCAGAGGCCTGGCAGGCCCTTGGCAAAAAACCACCCCCGACCCCCGTATTTGAATCATAGCTCTTAAAAGATAATAAATTACTTTTCAATTTGCTATTATAATTGTACAATCAATTAAAGTATGATTGGAAATTGTTTATAAACGATTTAAAGATAAAAATTAATGACGAGAAAGTGTACAACACTTGTAAATTACATAAAGTGATTTAAATAATTTATATATGAACACTGAACAAGGGCTTGGTGCATGTTTGGGGCAACTTAAATTACAATTTAAGTTGGTCAAATATCATCTTACCATACGTCACGAGAAATTCAGAACTTTTTTTTTAAACTTTTTAATAATTTATTTTATAGGACTCGTTGTTTATAATCTACAAAAATCTATATCAAACATACTCTCTAATAAAAAATAATAATTCATCTAAAAATCTCCATTAATAGATCCTATTAGATTATGATAAAATCAGATTTTTAGTAAATTTTATAAAATTTTATGAAATACAAGATTGAAAAGTTGATAAAAATTGTAGGTCCTATAATATATATTGTTAAAAATGAATTAAGAAATGAAGGTCAAACAGAGGCTAAATCTAAATCATTGTAGAACCCTTTTATGCCTATCTTTATGAAGCTATTTTTCATTTTTAATTTTGATTGTTGCCTAGAAAATTGAAGACACATTTTTAGGACAACCACCTAATTATTTAGCTTAGGGTAGAACAACGAAATTATCAAATTGCAAAATTGAACGTAATCTTTTTTTTTTTTTTGAAATCGTTGGTTTTGGTCAATATTTTGATTTTTGAATTGAATCAAACTGCTTCAAAATAGTTTGGTTTAAATTTCAATATTTACAAACCGTAAAATCGTTTACAATAAATTTTGAAATTATAGTAATTTAAATTTACCCAACTAAATAAAACTAAACACACCTCAAAGTGATTCGCCAATATTTGGATGAGGTAGAAGTATTTGATAATTTTCAAAAAATTAAATAAAGAATTATTGTATTTGATATTTCTATTTATTTTCTTTTATTAATTGTTTTGTTTCTTTTAATTGTTATAAATGAAATCATGTATTATATTATTATCTTTGCGGACATAATGAATCATGCGTTACAATTGCTGATGTTACGCCAATTAATATAGACCAAGATGTTAAAATATTTCCATCATATTGTTGCATTTTAATAATTAGAGCTATAGAACTTTGGTTTGTAATATTTTTAACAATACGATTTATAGTTTAATGTAAAATTTTAGACTAATATTTATTATTTAACTTATTTTATATATGTTATTTTTTTAATTGG
The DNA here is from genome assembly GCA_903798355.1 of Fraxinus baroniana. Taxonomy (NCBI): domain Eukaryota; kingdom Viridiplantae; phylum Streptophyta; class Magnoliopsida; order Lamiales; family Oleaceae; genus Fraxinus; species Fraxinus baroniana. The sequence continues at coordinate 4,789 of CAIGRO010271418.1, forward strand.
TTAAACTTGATTTTAAATTGAATCAAATTGAAAAAAGTGATTTGAATTGGTTTGATTTAGAAATTGAAGTGATTTTGTTAAGAAAAATTTCAAACCGTTTTACATGATTTGTTTTGAAAATATGTCATAAAATGCCAAAATTTAATCGTACTTACCCCTAACTTAGTCCATGTTTGTTCCATTAAATAGTTAGATCACAATCTAAACAAAGGAAGATGATTAATTTTAACATACATATTATGAGTCCACAATTTTTAAATTATACATTATATCAAATTTTACTAAAAATATTATTTTATTTTATTTTCTTATCTAAATCAATTAGGGACATAATGAAATTTACATTTTATTTGTTTTTGTCTTTTTACACAAAAAGTGCTAGAAAACAACTTGCTCTTTGTAAAAGGATAAGGACTAACTTACTATTTTGCCAATGAATTGATGATTTACATATTTCCCAAAATGCCTTCCCCACCCAAAGAAAAAGAATAGTCAAAATTGATTTTTGACTACTTGGAACTTATTTTTTTAACATAAAATACCCAGACATGGCTTATTAACTAAATAGTATTTGAATTTTCATTTATTAAGCTATAATATTTCTAAGAGACTATTTAAAATTAAGATAATCTTTCTTTTGAAGAGAATTATGTTTAAAAATACTATTCAAATTAACATTTTAAAATATTTCAATTTTCAATGATCCATATATTGCCCAATTATATTGATATCTAACACCAGTAATTTGAGGGTACCAGTTGATGTGATCACATTTAATATGTTCAATTAAATTAATAATGTGACATTGCATTTAACTGAATCTACAACTTAACGTCATGTTGGTGTTTGACGCTAGTAGTGCTAAATGGAATTACTCAAACAATATGTACAAAAAATAGAGGAAAATAATATAATAATTTGGAAGGAAGTTGATGAAATTTTTATTTTTTTTAAAAAGGAAAAAATAATAAACATACATTGAGAGTAGTAAAATTAAGTATTAAAGCTAAAGAAATTGTTGGAGTATTAAAAAGTTTTTACTTACTAAATTTGTAAATGTTCTCTAAATTACAAAATATACTCTTCAACAAATAGTGAGCTTATTACACAAGTTCTTAGAGTTAGCCATATTATTTGGACAGAATTAAAATGCAACATAGTCCTTTTTTATTTAAAAATGGATAATTGCAGCAGAAGCTCCAAACCTTTCAAATACTAGCAGATTTTTTCTAAACATTTAATTTGTTGCAACCATCACTCATAACATTTCCAAATGTTTCAGAGGAGGCCATTTTGGACGGTTTCCGTCCAAACCTCTGTCGCTTGGCCACCCAAAAAATTGTTGACCATTTTTTACCAAAATATGGGAGGGTAAATTCGTCCATACACTGTACCTACTAACCTCCATCTTCAGTTTTGAATTGGAAAGTACGGGATGACCTTTACGAAGATATCAAAAAATTTCGAGAAATTATCCACGATGAACTCACCTAAAGCCGGAGAACCCGACGACGGAGATGTCAGATATGCGTGCCATGTGAGATGATCACTACCTAAACCCGCGATGGTACTTTTTGTAAGTGTTGCATTTGTCAGTTATAGTTAGAGTAAAATTGTACAAAACGTACTATTTGTGAGAAACCCATGTACTTGAATGATGGGATCGTTATGAAGAAACCCATATACTCTTCATGAATGTTATGAAGTGTCTTGGTTGTACAAGAGTTGTAGATATGTATTGTTTGTCAAGATCGACAGAAGTAATGGAATTACCATGGGATGACAGAGTTGTAGTAACTGATATGGAAACATGCAAGATTTTAGAGATTGTTAGTGTCAACAATGAAGATATGAAGGTCGAACAAAAACATTTACTTACAGTTGAGGTTTTTGATGACATGATAGATGGTGATGACGTTTATGTGGTTAATGAATTTAAAGAGGATCATTTGCATGAATATGACAGTGGGCCTCGATAATTTCACAACAAGGATGTAGTTGAGGCAGAGGTAAGTGCAAATGATCAACCTGTGGAACAAATACGTGAAAAGTCAACCTCTGATCTACCATGTTCATTTGAAAATGCAGTAGAAGATGCTCGAGATACACAGTTTTAGCATCCAACAGTTGACAATGAAATGATTGGTTTCCCTGAACCATCAACGTTTGAGAATGCAACATTCGATAAATCATCCACTTTTAAGGGTGTAACAGTGGAATGTCATGAAAATATGCAGTTTGAGCATCCCACAGTTGATGAACCATCCATTTTTTTACTGTGGAACACGAGTGGAAGATGATGAAAAATGTTGGGCCTTCTAATGCACCCGTTAAACCTCCCGTTGTAGAAGACAGTAATGATCAGACTATTGACACTGGGTCTCCTAGTGATGAGTCGAAGTGGAAGAGGACAATGAGTTTGTTCTAGAACATTTTTCAAATTATAAATATGAACATGAGGATATGGAGAGGATAACCAAGATGAAGACATGTTTTTTCAGATTGAGTGGGGGATTGGATTTATGAGTGGGGAATGATGAACCTCGTGAGCAAAATGAAAATGTAGAGAACAGTTGTACAGACTACGAGGACTCAGATGATCTAAGAAGCATTTCAAGTGGTGATGAAGCGTTTGGGGCTTTTGACTACACAAGGACAAAACGTTTGGGGCTTTTGACTTAACAAGGACAAAACGTTTGGGGGCCTTTTCTACATTATGTACTTAACGTTTGAGATCTCAACCACGTGCATATTCCTACGAAAATTAGTTCCAAAAAATGGACATGTACAGAATACTACAACAATTAGAACTACATTTTACACCCATTAACTTAGGGTACAATGTTACCAAATGAAGATTACAGATTCAGGAAAAAAATCCCAAATACCCAACACAGATTTAACTACAGAGCCACTTTACAATCATTCTACAGACAAAGTCACAAAAGCAAATCTTCCATACACCACCTCCATTCGAAATGAGTTGCCTAATTTCAACCTCTATCTCTCGCCTTGACCGTAGAAGATAAGGTATTAGCTCCTTCGATCTTTGACACATTGGGGGATCCCACCACAGAAAGAATGTACAACCTTGCTGATCCATTCCGCATGGACACGTAAGAAATCATCTACTAGGTTCAAATTAGTCCACGAAGTCTTCATCTGAGTAGGGGTTTCGCAACTGCAAACTGGCATTTCCATTTCTTCTTCTACCTTCACTTCAGTATGATGATGAAGAGTGAGAAATTGACAATTTACGAGGGTAGTACTCTAATACATTTGGACAGAAATAAACAATAACTTATTGGGAGGTTAGTGGATACAATGTATGGATGAATCTACCGTCCCATATTTTGGTAAAAAGTGGTCAATCTTTTTTTTCAATGGTCAACTGATGGAGGTTTGGACGGAAACCGTCCAAAATGACCTCTTTTAAAATATTTGGAAAGGTTAGGGATGATGATTGGAATAAATCAAAGGTTTAGGAAAAGTCTACTAGTGTTTGAAAGATTTAGAGCTTGTATTGCAATTCTCCCTTTTAAAAAAAAAAACTAATTTTACAATATTTTAAAGATTAATCAGTCCAGCTCATTGTCGCTCACTAATTTGATTTCCTATTACTTTTGGTAAAAAGGAGAATTTTCATTTTCCCTCTCCCCTTGAGATCCCCGGCTGTCTCAACTGTTTCTCCGTGTTAAACTCGCGTGTATATTTAGCGAGAGAGAGAGAGAGAGAGAGAGAGAGAGTTCGAAAGCATTTTTTTTCCCAGATTGATTTACAATATAACTTCCATTTTTCCAAACAATTATTGTGAAAATCGATTGTTTTTCGGAATCGTCGATTTGGAAACTGGATTTTGCTCTTATGGATCTTGGGAGGGTTAATTGACCGGGATTCTTTAGTTTGTTAAGTGGAATCTTGATTAATTAACAAGTGGAATTTGAGAAGAAAAGAGAGTTCTTCTATACCGAGGAGTAGGACGAAGGATGTTGTAACGTAATATGGCACTATTCTTGACTGTCACATACATAGAAGATGTCGCTTTACATCGGTCGCGAGGCTTCAAAGGTTCGTCTTACCTCTGCACCTTCTCTCTGCGATTTTTTAATTTGATTTTAATTTCTTTGTTAGTTGGATTAATACTATTTCTGGGGGTGTTTTATTGATTTTTTTATTGTCTTCTTTTCCTGTTGAGAAGCTGTGGAAGAGATTTTGGGCGGAAGTCACCACGGAAATCAACCTTCTTGCAGAAAATTGGAAGTATATTCTAGGAGGTCTCATTTGTCAGGTTTGTGTAAATATATATTGATCAACAATCGTTGCTTTACATTTTCCGTCTCTATTTCTCTCCATTTTTTCCGTAGCTTATGATTTCTATGATGCATGTTAATTTGGTGGAATATTTTAAGATCGCCTTTTGATGTGTTTTCGGTGATTCGAAAAGCCTTTGTTAGGTTGCTTAAGCTTTAACTATCTCCAGATTGTTCTCGTCATTAAATTCTACTTTAACTAATTATTTTCTAATCTGAGTAACATGAACATGACGTGCTTTACAAATTAGTCTTTGGATAATTCATAATTGTGCTTTTATTGCTTGTGAAGTAGACGTAATCTGGTGTTCTCTATTCCATTTAATTTCAACAGATTACATCTTTTTTCATCAACTTATTTTTGCTTATTTTTCTTCTCGATTATAATTGGTACAAATGCCTAAAATGTGACATCTATCTTTATCTTCTTTCTTCAGTACATACATGGACTCGCTGCTCGGGGAATTCATTATTTTCATAGGCCAGGACCGATACTTCAGGACGTTGGCTTCTTTCTTCTTCCGGTAAGAATTATATATTTCTGTATTTTCAACGGACATTACTACTAACGAGATGTATACTTGCTGTCCGAGGTCTTCACTCATTTCAAACTTCTGGAACTATTACAGGAACTTGGGCAAGACAGAGCTTACATCAGCGAAACTGTATTTACCTTTGTCTTTCTATCATTCGTCTTGGTCAGTTTTCCCATTTACTGATTTTAAGATTTAGCTACTCTAATTTTCGTTCTTTCAAGTCGTCCTTCATATACTAATTATGGTTGATGCTCTGGTGCAGTGGACTTTCCATCCCTTCATCTTCAAGAGCAAAAAAATTTACACAGTCCTAATATGGTGCAGGGTCCTGGCTTGTTTAGTTGTAAGTGAAAATGTCTGTTGCCATTTTTTGGAAACTTTTCCATTAATTGAGGAGTGAAACAATTGAAAATCATTTACCCCCTTTACTTCCAAGATGAATGTTTTTGTGGATTCATTGTAATTATTGATCACTCTTTTGTTGAAACTATGGAAGGTTTTTCAATCTTGTCATAATAGTTACCTCTTTGAACTTTGCTGCAGGCTTGTCAATTTCTTCGGATCGTAACTTTCTATTCTACCCAACTTCCTGGTCCTAACTATCATTGTCGCGAGGTAAAGAATAATTGGAATGTTACGTTGTGCTCTTGCATTGTGATTGGAATTGACCCCAGAAGTGAGATGCAATTATTTGCTGTGACTTCTCTCTCTAATTTTCACGCTAGCTGTAAAATTTATATTGGGATATTTGTTTTACATTGTAGGGCTCAAAGCTTGCCAGGTTGCCTCTTCCTGACAATGCTGTAGAATTCTTCTTAATTAAATGTAATTCAGGGTTGCATTTTTTACTACCCTCTTGTTTTCAAATTATATTTTTGATTTTTGTTGCTTATTTGGATTTTCATGAATTTGCAGTTCATGGTGTGCTTTATGGATGTGGCGATTTAATATTTTCATCTCACATGATTTTCTCTCTAGTCTTTGTGCGGATGTATCACAAATATGGCTTACGGAGGTAATTAATTGAACAATATCGAATTTTATACAACTTTGTGTATTGGCAGGACTTGGAAAATTAACCCCCATCTCAAGCCCCCCCCCCCCCCCCCCCCAACACACACACACACCCCATATACACGCTTTTTATTAATTTGTAGCTACTGAAATTTAATTTTTAAATTCCTGTCATTTTTAATTAAAGCATTTATCATTTTTAAGAGCATAATTGTTTATGGGAGAATGCAATCAATAAATAATAAAGCTTTAAAAGATTTGATGACTTTTGACTACTATAGATAAATTGTCAACACTAGGCAATTGTCGGTGAACTTACTGTTTTAGAATTTTATCAGTTGGTAAACTGTACCCATACAACTTTTATTGACTACTTCCCTGCCAAATTAAAGTCAACCAAAACACATGATTACAAACAAATATTTCTAAGTTATGGACAAATCTCTAGATCTTTGACATCTAGATTATTACTACTATTTTTTTCTTGCACTAGTAAATATGAAAATCTATAGTTCTATGTATAAAAATCAAATACGTACTTGCTATCTCTACTAGATGTGTCTTCTCCTACCTCATATTTTGACTTGTCTCCCATAGAAGCTCTTAAACTAGATTCTATGCAGGATCTTCACAAATTTTATCAATGCAGAGCTGTCCATGCAATCCACACCAAACCCAAAGACACCTAACAGTCGAAACACAATTGGCTTCTTATGTGATACTTTGAGTTAGCATGTCATAAGCTAGTGACACAACTATGAGGACTCCTGGTTTAGTGAGATTGTGTAGCCATATGCATATGATCGTTCTTTCATTTAGGAGACAATAACTCACCTGTCCTAAAACAAAATTTGGAAGTTTATCATGTTTCAGAGACAAACCTCTTCAAACTCAAGGTAGATGTTACGCTTAGAAACAACTGAAAATTTTGCCGACACAAGCAGTGTCGCACCTTCATGCTCCTGCGACAAGAAAACTGTTATTCTGTAGCAAAATATATTGTTATATCAAGCATGTTTTGAAGAAAATAAACCATAAAGTAAATGAGATGAAACAAAGGATTGACTTTACTTTATACAGAAAAAAAGTGTAGAACTGCATAACAAACCCATGTCTGAAAACGAACTTAAAGAGTACAGAAGCAACTCATATTGAACTCAAAATCTCAATTCAGAATCTGCAATATAGAATAACTGTTATCCTTATTTCCCTTCTCAAGTTTGAAGCTAAACACTTCTCTCCATTACATGATGGGTCAACTGAGAAATATGCAGTACGTACAAAGACCACTAGGCAGACACTATATGATATGCTTAGGGGGTATGACCTTTGTCATTTATACAATTTACTACTCAAAGAAAATAATATACACACATATACATACGCTACAGAGGCAAATTCAACTGTTATAATGAAGAAATTGTTGTCTTTATTCTTAGCCCTCGTTTGGCCCCCATTATTTGTAATTATAATGGTTGAAATAGTGTTTTTTGAAAAACGTGTGGTAGGAAAATAAGAAAAAGTTTTGGGATTACGTGTAATATTATTTTATTGGAGAATGTGTGGTTGTTAAGAAGAGAAAGGAAAAATAAATTATAATTTTAATGGGGGGAAAATGGGAGCTTAGTCTCTTGTCTTCCTCCACTGGAAGCATGGAGGAAGAAGAAAGGAGAAATAACGTAAAAGAAAGAAAGGAAAAACGTACCACATTGGTTAGATAATGAAAGAGATGAATTTATTGATAAGGATGGGATTTGGGTTTGGGTACCCAAACTTTTGGAGGGGGAGGGAGTCTAAGTTATGGTAATTTTGGAAAAATCCCATACAAGCGCCCCCAGCTTGCACTTTGGTCAGCTCAGTTCAATTAGTTCCATTGAGATTGTGGTGCAACTACATTTAGAATGACAACCCATTCCATCCGGGGAGACTATTATTACTATGACTGTCAGCAATGTAGGCACTAGGCAGCAATTTAAGAAAAGTAGTTGGGCCCATACAAGATGCAAGTCTTAATTACTTAATTTCATAGGATAACTGTTGTTGTTCTCATTATGCTCCCAATTGTCCATTTGTCCTGAATCGTTTTATATTTTTATACCTTTTAAATCTACTGGGGAAATAATGAAATGACATAGTAACTTAGTGTATAAAGCGCGGGGCAGATGGAGCACCAGATTAAATATAAAGCAAGATTGATTATCAACTTCCACTGGAACAATGGCGATTATATATTCGAAAGTTTTAACGAGGTTATGTCATGTATTGAGATACGGCAAATTATCCAGCTGAAAAGATGAAGAAAAGAAAAGAAGGAACCTCGAGAAAATTGGGGATGCTCCATCTAACTACATTGCGAACAATACCTTGGCCATTTTT
>CAIGRO010271437.1:0-10855 GCA_903798355.1 Fraxinus baroniana
GGAGATGTCGACGGAGCCGGTGAACTTGCATGAGGTGAGGTCGGGTTTCAGTTTGAGGTCATAGCGGTTGGGGATTGCGAATTTGGGAAGCCTTGGCTGGCCTTTGAACTGAGAGAATTCCTGCTTCTGCTTCTCCATATCGTGCAAAGTGAATTGTGAATTCTACGGCAAGTATTGGATTGATGTGTGTTTATATAGTTGCTACTAGAGCGAGTGAGCGCGTGATGACTACTACACTTGCGTGAAGGGTGAAGATTCTTTTTGCCATTTACATTTTTCTTGGAACATAAAACATTGCATCTCAGGTCCTTGATCTATATAAACTACAACAATTAGGTCTCTACCTTTAAATTTATGTCGACCTTAAATCGACAAGTGTGTTGACTGTGTTCTTACGATATGTTTCGTCCATGTAAAAGTTAGAGTAATCCTATTGAACACACTTGGAGTTGAGCACTATTTGTGCTAAGCACCAATCTAAATAATATTGGAGTGTCATTAATTGATAGATTATTTTAAAAGTAAGGACATAAATTCCATTTAAAATGATATATCACTTAAACACGCATCTGATCGATGACTCACAAATGATTGTCTAAATTTATTTTATTGTTATTATTTTTAATAAAGTTTTATTTTTGCTATCGATATGTAAGCCTATAATTAAGTTCACTCGTTATTAAGCCCTTGTTTGATCTCAATTTATTTCAAAATACATTCTCCATTAATTTAATATTCTAAAATACATTAAATACCAAAAAAATTGGGCTCAAACATGCCCTAAACCGTTTGTTGCAATTTTACCATTCATTATCGTATTTAATAATTCTCAGTTCACGCCATTATTTTTTATTTTATTTTTCCTACTTTTTGCAAATCAATTTTTATTTAAGTGAAAGAATTATTGCGAGATTCATCAACTTTAAAGTATATATATTACTTGATATTATATTAATATATATTGTTCTATTTTACTAAATGATCTAATTGATTGAATAAAATGTCAAAAATAATTTCTAAGATTTTCAAAGCAAACATGTTTTTCAATTTTATTTTATTTTGAAAAATAATAAATCAAACATGTTTTTCTTCAATTTTAAAATAGATCCTTAAAACAAAAACTGTAAATGAATTGAAAAGTGAAAAGTGAAAACTCAAAAGTAAACCAAAGGCCCTAAGATTTTTTACTTTTCATTTCCTTGTTTTTGAATTAAATAAAAGAGAAAACCCCTTTTTTTTTATCGGGTTGACCAAATTAGAAAAATAAAAAAATATTAATTATACACAGATAAGTAAAAAAAAAAAAGTTACTTGATAGTGGGCATGGGCAAAAACACCATCAACCCTTTGAACTGAACCTAAACCACGATTCTGAACCATGTATTAGGGTCGAAAAAATTATTTGATCACACTTTTGATATTTAAAAAATTGTTTGAAGTTGACTAGAACAATTATTCAATTAAAAACACGAATTAATCTAGTTGTACAACTAGTGATTTATTAATATTCGTGTTGTTGAGTTTTAAAAAAAAAAAAAAAAGAGTTTTTTAAAATTGATAGATTCACGTCTACCAAGTATGAAATTGTAAATAAAATTATACAAGTAGTGTGGTTGTAAAAACATTATGCACAATACAATACCACGGCAAAAGACATTAGGTAAACCATGGTATGAACAAATCGATCTACTATAAATGATTAATTCGAAAAGTAAACGGTTTGATGTGATTTGAAATTCTTTTAAACAGTTTTATCAATTTGATTTTTAGCCACTGTTAACAATCATTATTTCAAAATTCTTTAATTCTGATACTTATTTTCAACTACACATTTACACAAAAAGTATTTTGAAGGATAATTTTTATCGTCAACCTTTATCGTTTTCCCTCTTTATTTGTTAGGTAAAATACTTTAGGATAATTTTTGAAGGAAATATTACACGTACATAAGGGTGTATATTAGGGTTTACACGCCCACACATGTAGGAGGTTCGCAATCATAAATTATGTGAGCTTGACCCCTCCATGTGAAGGAGTGTACAAGTATCATTTTCCAATTTTTCAAATATCTCTGAGGGGAGAGGGAGAGGGAGAGAGAGAGGGAGAGAGAGAGAGAAGCTTGTATTATATAATCTCTATATTAGCTGTAAATGTGGACAAGGGATCACCTTTATTTATAGTGATCAATGAACTCTTCTAATCAACAACAAAAATAAATGCATCTCTCGACTATCTATTAACATCCGCTAAAACTCTTTAATACAAGAAAAATCTAGATGGTGAATTATTCTAGTGAATGACTTTCTAGAACATAAACTATTTTAGATATGGGCTTATGGATTCACTTGATTGCAATAATTAACAAGCCCAAACCAAAATATTAAAATGTCTTAAATCATGTTAATTTTACAACACGCTCTCTTAAACTTAATATTAAGTCACTTGAAGTGTACATCTTAGCTTGAAAAAAGTTTGAAGGTTAATTTCTACTATCCCGTTGATTTACTTGTTTTCTCCTATGGACGGAAAGTAAAAAGTGAATTAACGATACACGTTTCTTTGTTCATCTTGGAACAGTTGATATGTGCTATTATATATTCTGACCCGAAAATTCCGTTAGTACTCTTTGTTTACTTTAGTTTGGAGCATCATTTAAAGTCTTAATATATTCTCCGAGGTTATAAAATGGAACCAAATTAAAGTCGTGTATATGAGATATTATTCTTAACACTTTAGATAAGTATCTTTTTTTTTTTTTTTTTCTTTTCATGATTCTTAATTTTCTTTAGACATGCTTTATCTTGGATTCTCTATGATTTGCTCATTAACATCGTATTGTTAAGCATTTGTGTGCTTGCACTAGTTTTTGTCCTGGGACCTGAGAATACATTCTTTTACTATGGTGCCTATCTAACTTTTATGATGTTTAAATGAGAGATAATTATCCTGTTTTTAAAATTTGTGTTGTTTCTGTTCTTGGTACCATTAACATTATAAAAACATTAAAGAGTAGGTGTGGAGATACAATTATTAGTGATGTGCTCAGCCATTGAACTAATAACCCATCATGCGAGTCTTCTATTGGGGGCAGCTATGTCGAAAGTGATAGAAATTGCATTCATTTCTTTCCTTTTTTGTCTCCATTTCATCGCATGGTGACTTTAAAAAGGATGCTATCAACTCGTTGTCATTGTGGTCATTAAAAATCTAATTACATTGGTTCTCCAAGTAGATTCACTAATGCATCAATTGAAGTTGTATTCATATATCCTGTCTCAAATTTATAGAGAACATATTTAACGATAACTCTCAAATTAAATTATAATTTCAACATTTCCCCATACTATGTTTTATTCATCCCGAGATTTTTGTTTTCATGTTTCTGTTATAGGATATTTGTATATATTCGTCACGTGCCCTTGCCTTTTATGATTCGACTAAGGTTTAATAGCACAAAACGTCCCTACATTTGATGCTTCTTGTGAAAAACGTCCATACGTTTCATTTTTTAGCATTTTTGTCCTTATTTCAACGTTTCATCTCGGAAAACATCATTTTCACCATTTTTAACGTAAAATGATCAATATACCCTTCTGTATAAATAAAACAAAAATAAATAAATAAATAAAGAACAAATTGCAATTTTACTCCTGAACATTTAAAAAAAATGTATATGAGTCCAAATAAATTATTAAAATATAAAAAATAACAAAAAATAAAAATAAAACCTTTCTCTCTCCTCTTCTTCTCCTCCCCTCCCTCAGCCTCAGCCTCCTCCACCACCACGGTCGTCGCGAAAACCACTGGAGCTCACACCAACACTAAGCTTCTTGTTTTTGTTATCACTGAAATTTTTGTTCCTCAAAACAGGAGTAGGGTTCGTCCAGGGTTTGGGGAAAATTGCAACAACTGCATCTCTGCTACAATTCATAAAGATTGGTTCTAGGTTTCGATCATTCAAAGTTGCAAGAATGCCAATCCCAACAACGCCATCTGGATCCTCAAATATCTTGACAGATTTGTTGGTCCCGTTTGGTTTTGTATGATCAGTGACTGTAAGAAATGAAAGATTTATCGACAATCTCTTTTTTTCCCTCGAAATTCAGCCATTTCTACACACTCATAGCGATTCAAGAGACAAAAAGAGTGAAAATCTCTTGCCGGGTTTCTCTTACTCGATGTTTTTGTGAATTTTCAGGTAGAAATGGATATGAATGGTATGATACTCTGTTTTGTTGATGATTTTCAGGTTGTCGACAGGCATGAATATATATATATGTATGTGCTAGTAAAATCTCTCTCTGGATTGATATACATGTATGTGCCAGTATTTGTGTGCGTACAAGTATATTTATGTCATTCTCATCTAAAAACGCCAATTAAAATTCTAAATTCCAAAAACTCATTTTAGAAAACAAACAGATTGTTTTCATTATTTGTTAATTGGAAAACAATTGACACAAAAGTACCATCTTCGACTCAGAAATGGCCTCGGAGGTTTAATTGAAGGGTTAGGAAAGGAGGAGGCGGAGGCTGAGGCTGAGGGAAGGAGAGGAGGAGAAGAGAAGAGAGAAACAGTTTTTATTTTTATTTTTGGTTATTTTTATATTTTAATAATTTATTTGGACTACCTTTTTTTTTTGAAAAGTTTAGGAGTAAAATTGTAATTTGTTCTTTTTTTTTATCTTTTTTTGTTTTATTTAAATAGAAGGGTACATTGGTCATTTTACGTTAAAATGGTGAAAATGATGTTTTCCGTAATGAAACGTTGAAATAAGGACGAAAATGAAAAAAAAAAAAAATGAAACGTAGGGACGTTTTCCACAAGAGGGTCAAACGCAGGGACATTTTGTGCTATTAAGGCATTCGACTAATTGTAACAATGCGAGAAGCTTGATCTGAGGGAAAAAATGTTAGAATATGTTGTTCCTTGCTTGTTTAGTTTACTTAAAATAAAATAATTGTTTTTAACCATTGGCCTTCAATAAAAAATTAGGAAATAATCTTACTAAACTTTTTCCACCAAATTATTTCTTGAGAAACATAATATTCTTTTTAAGCAAATGAAGAACAAAATTGGCATTGAAAAATTTGAAACGAATTTCTCTTTATGATCGATAAGTGAAAAAATTGATATTCTAAAATATTTTACGTTAGCTAAATTCAAAGTACAATAAACACTTATAACACGCGTAATACACTTAACTAAAAAAAAGTGTTGGGTTTTGAAACCCAATAAATCTGAGCGATAATGAAAAATCGATATTGGAAATTTATAAACAGGCAAAAATTATAAATCGAGGATTAAGTATGGACAAATCATTTTTCAGATCAAACGTTTCCAATTTCAAAAGTCAAGTTATATATAATATTAAATTATATTCCTGAAATTAAGCGTGCAATTACCTTCTATACACGGACTTTTTAAAATATGAAATCACCTCCCTAAAATACAAATTCAGCTTCAGCCCAATAGGGCTCCTTCCTATTAACAATTATTGGTGGTAGAATCGAGATTTTTGGTCACAAGTTGTCATCACCGATCACAGTTCAATTTATATACGTAGTTTTCGAGTGGGTTGAAGTTTCAATTGAAGGTTCCAATATGTGGCGAAAAATTGAAAAAACGCATTTTCATTGCCGGTGCCGAGAATACCCATTGCCATTGGTATGTCTTGCTATCAGATCGACTTCTACGGCTGTTATATGTTTTCAAAAATTTGTGATGTGAATTGAAAACATTTCTATGCATAATCAATAGACTCCGTGACATTCATTACATTGATAGCACACATATAATATCGTAGATAATTATGTGACATGCATGAACTCGTAATGTGACTCATACTACATTGTGACCTACATGAATTCATTTTTACTCCTGACATTATATATTTAAAACTGCAGAAATGATGTATGCACACATATGTTTGCTAAATGGATCCCAATTATCGGTGGTTTTGCTGGATCGTAATTGCACTTTGCTAAACTTGTCGATACCGTAATGATCGAGTTCAGTTTTGATCATACGAAGGTAGCCGTATAATACAGTATGTATTGAATCATGATTTGTCGCCGGTGAGAATAAGAAGTGACAATAATGTACTATCTCTAAAGAGTATGGATCGTGACCCTTCTAAATACCTGGTAAGGATTGATGTTATGTAAATTGAGCAACAATCTATTATGATTCCAACTGACGGACAAGCTACTAGAGAGTTTTCATTACAGAATGTGGTTTTAGATATATACGATGCTAACTATCGAACCAGCAGTTCACATAATTGATCATGAAGTTATCATTGTAGCTCTCGCTAATCCTAGAGAAGTAGAGGAAGGAAGAGTCTTCCGTGATAAGAATATTTTCAAATTGAGCATTTCTTTGTTTGTGATACAAAACATGTTTGAGTTTATGATTGTTTGATCGAACAAGAAGGAGTATGTAGTTAAGTTTTACATGATAGGTGTAATTGGATGTGTAGATCTTCAAAGTGGGGTAAATTAGGTCTATTTAAAGGATGAGACTTGAGACAACCAAAGTGAAGGAAGCGTATGGGTCGAGCTTTGTTAAGATGGTTTTTTTGGTTGACTTCTGAGCCTTGAATTAAAGTTTTCTAATTGGGTTTTAACTGCAAGTGGTATCAGAACATGTTGTGTTGAGAGAATCTATATTTTTTGGTGTAAAAACAGGCTGGAACTAGTTTGAAATGAAACTGGAAAATGGGAAGAAAACAGGGACGAAAATTGGTATTTTTTAAAAAATTGGCCGAATTTGTTGTGAGTTTTTTCGGCAAAACTACTCATCTATTGGAGAAACCATGGGCACAACCATGATTTGAAAATTGAGACGGCACTAGAGATACTACGTGTGGTGGCCAATTGTATAGCGTATCGCCGACACATAAAGCCCATGCGCAGCCACGATGATGGCGCATGGGGTGGATTTTGGTGATGATGTCAAAAGACAGAATGTTTCCAAGGATGTGACAAACCCTACGGTGTAGTCAAGTTTCAGTTTCGAGCAGTACGGTGAAATTTGGACGATTTTGCTCTTCGATGATCCAGTGTTGGATGTTGTTTTCTGTTGCTGTGGTTGCTGGAAGCTTTAGAGCAAATGGTGGCGGCTCTAAAGTAGTTAATTCGTATATCTCCTAATTTACAAACTTACATATATGGTTTGCTCTTTATTGTGTTCTTTGCCTTTTATTATTGTAGTTATGGTTATCGTGTTATATAACAATTTACTTTTTACATTAGAAGTCATCATTATGATTGATGTTACTGTGAAAGGGTAACCATTGCTTGTTGTCAGACCTAGAAATTATTTGTTAATTATTTCCCTTAAATTTTTTATGAGTTTGTTTCTTCATTATTAGAATTGTACGTGACCTTAGGTTTGACTATTCTGCGTGAATTGTGTCCGTGCTTTACTTTACCGGTGGTCGTTGTTAGCTGCATTATGTATTTTATACATTTTTTGTGTAAATAATAACACATTGTTGTTAGCTGCATTTTGTATTTTATACATTTTTTTGTGTAAATAATAACACATTTTGAGTTGTGATTTTCATAATAAAAAATTGTGATTTTTAAAGTTGGCAAAATGAAAAATTTCTTTTATAAAACTGTTGATGACAAATATAGGTACAAGGCAAGTGCAAAAAGTAAGAGGTTTTTTAATTGCATTATTTTTTTTTGGACATGTTGAAGAGACAAGTTTAATACGAGGAAATATAAGGAGAGAGGTGAGGCAAATGTTATCACTGGGTCGAGTTATGACTCGGGTGAGGTTTATTTAGAATAAACTTGGTTACTGTATGTGCATCTATGTGTAATCAGTATGAACTGATGTAATCTGATTACTTTGTGTAATGTATTTGCACGCATAATAGGTTAAGATTTATGACATACTCCTTTTGCTCTGTGAGTAGTGTGAGAGAGCGTGGTAGTGAGAACAAAGATGGGCAGTCGTTTTCTTCTTTATCTTTGTGAGTATGTGTGGTTTGTAAGATAATATATGACATCCATATGAGTGTTATCTTCTTTCTCTTTGTGAGCATTTTTTGTGAGTGTGGTGAAATAATCAACTTTTTCTTCCATTATCTTTTTGAGTGCCACCTTCACCTTTTCCCTTTATGGGATAAATCCTTTGTGAATTTTTTTTATCAGTGGTGTTGATTTACCATAGTAGGATTGTGATGCATCAGTAGTAAATGTGATGATATCTATCGGTAATGTGGAGTATAGATGCTTAATGATGTATTGGTGGTATGCACATGGATGTGGAGTGTGACATTTGGATCACGAGTGGAAATGTGATTAAATGTTTATAATTCTTTATCTCTGAAGATCCTATATAGGTGGAGTCTGAGAGCAACACTTCTATAACTTCTAGTAGATGGAGACCCATTTTTCACTTAAACTAAGAGAAGTGAAGTAGTGATAGATGATTATTACATATATTTAGGATCTATTGTGATTTACTAGTTAGATATGAGGTTAGTAATCAACCTAGTGAACATGGTGGGCGATGAGAGGAGATATATGTTCTCGAGGCGTGAACAACACAGAATATGTTAAGATAAGTGTGGTGAGATCTTTTTGTGGGTCATTTATGCATTTGTTGCAAGTGTTGGCCATTTTGTTGACTAACTTGGAGTTAGTCTATTGTTTTGTATGAATGTATTTTGAAAAGATCTATATTATTCTATGTTATATTTTCATCGTATGTTTATTTGATCTTAATTGATTACTGTGATTATCTGCTTCTATTTAAATTTTTTTGACCTTAGCACTGGTGAGTATTGTAGCAGGTATGGTATGTTTTTAGTGTGAAACACGAGGTAAGGTCTATGATACCAATTTTAGTTGATTATCTTGATTATTCAAGTATAAACTTTTGCTTCCAGGTTGATTGAGTATCAATATGGAAATTTGTTGAGTTTTTTATACCTAATAAATTCGAGAGTTGATGAAAAATTGATGTGGGATAATTTATTAACACCATATACTTGGCTTGACTTGGAAACAACCAACACTTATGGATGGTCCAAGTTGTGATTAGAGAGTGGCTTTGGATAGTTAGCCCATTTAGCTTTTGAATGATGGACCCAGGTTATGGTAAGTTGGAGCTTTTAGTTGGTGATCCAAATAATGTTTTTGGCCCATTTAGAGAGTTGAATGTTTGGCCCAATTGGAGGTGACCTAAACATTCATTATATATCCATTCCTCTGCAATCGTGTGTTTGGTGTGTGTGTGTGTGTGTGTGTGTGTGTGTGTTGTTGCAAATGAGTGTACAAGAAAGTGAGAGAGGGGACCCCAGCTTGGGGGATAATTGGGAAAGACTTTCGCTATTGTTGCTTCTTCTTCTTTTTTCTGCTCTTGCAAATACCAACACAATTAGAGTCTCCTTTGTGGAGTGAAATATGATGCAACTAAAGTGAAGAAAGGGTATAGGCTGAGCTTGGTTAAGATGGTGTTCATTTGGTTGATTTCTGAACCCGAAATCAAAGTTTTCCCATGGATTTTAACGACAGAAAGTAATGGAGAGCGATCTTTGTATCAAATTTTTGACAATTACATTTGACAAAAAATCTCAATCCTTAATTTATTAGATTTAACATATCACTTGTATTTCATTAAAATAATTTTTTAGCCCCCTGTGGCATAGTTTAGTGGTGCAAAGGATATGGGTAAGGTAGTCTCACTTGAGCTGACAGCCGCAATGTGAGGGTTCGATTCCTACCTCTAACAATGTTTGGAATCGGACTCTTTGTGGACACCAGTAGACAGCTCTTGTACTCTTGCCTGTTGAGATACATCCCGCGATTTACTCTTCCACGATACTCTAGGGGCGGGGCCGTAGGGGGCCCTCAAGGTTGGGGTTCAACCTTTTTTTTTTCATTAAAATAATTTAAAATTTGAAATGGGTCCCATCCAACACTATACACGTAAATGCTCCCCATTCGCCTTATCCCAGACCCTCGTTAAAATTATAATCTATTTTTTTGATTCTTATTAATCACACGTTTTTCAATAAAATAATATTACATGTAATTCCAAAATTTTTCTTCTTTTTTAATTACTCATTTTCAAAAAAATACAATTCCAACAATTAAAGTTTCAAATAATGGGGGACAAACGAGGACTTAAATCTTGCCCACCCTGTTACTATGTCTATTGTCTCCGAGTTTCTCTGTCCTCTCTCTTTACATGTATGTATATATGGACATTTACATATTGAAGTCGTACTACATTGCTTATATAATATGAAAGGAAACTATAGAATTTTATTGAAATTAGAGAATTATAAAATTATATACTCTTCTTCATTTATTTTTCAATTAAAACATCTAAAATAAGTTTTGCTTGAGAATTCTTAATCTAGAATTCAATAAAAAATATATTGCTTTTCTTCAAAATCCCGATGTTATCATGACTGATAGATTGATAACATTTGTTTGAGAACTTTTAAATGTGGCTTTACATTTTTTCTTCTTTTTGGTGTTCTAGTTTGAACTACAAATTTTGGTAGTTGACCATTGAAGTTTAATCGTATTTCGTGTTGGCTAGATAGAAATTGAAATAGATTCACATAGAGATGGCAAAAAAGCTCGACGGCTCGATTGGAAAAAAGCCCGAGCCGAACCAGGCTCCAACGAGCCAAAGCGCTGGTCGAGCCTCATTTTGAGGAGTCGGCCCGAGCCAGCTCGACTCATTTGGCTTACGGGCTGACCCGTAAAAAAAATCACAAAAAATTATCAACTTATTCTTCTCATTATGAAGCTAATAAACTAATTATAAGTTACAATTTTATCTTATAATTTATCACATAGATTATTTTGAAAAATGAGT
>CAIGRO010271469.1:0-12098 GCA_903798355.1 Fraxinus baroniana
AATGTACTTTTCTCTTTGTAAGTTCGGCTAATGATGATTGAATAAGATAATAGATAATTTTATTTATTTATTTACTTACTATTTAATCTTATCTATCCGAATTAGTATAATAGAAAATTGTATGACTTTAATTTTTGTTGGCAAGTCGTCACAAATCGACCAATCCATCCCAACCCGACCGATACTTCATTGAATTGGGTTGGGTTTCAACATTTACACGGGTTGGGTTGGGTTGGGTTAAATTTTGATCAAACCGATCATGTTGGGTTGGGTTTGAATTGAAGTAAAAATCGACTCAATCCAACTCATGTCCACCCCTAGTATTAAACATAGATTAACCATGAGAATACCGCTTCGTTATGGCACAAGCAATTAAGTCACATCTCTCAAAAGAGAATGAAAAATCTTGTGTGAGAAGGAATTTTTGATTTCCTTAATTTTTTAGACTTAAGTGTTTATGTTTATTACATTAAAGGAAAACAAATAAGTATAAGAAGATTATGTATGAATAGAACTTCAGATGTCTTAGAATTAATTCATATGGATATTTGTAGGCTATTCCATTCAACTTTTTAGAATGGTCAACAGTCATTTATTACGTTTATAGACGATTTTTCTCATTATGACTACCCGTATCTCATTCATAAGGAATCCACATCACTGGACAAGTTCAAAACTTATGAGATTGATGTTGAAAATCAACTGTAAAAGAATTTAACAAGTTGGATCTTACCATAATGGTTAATACTATGACAGATACGACAGATCAGAAAAATAATGTTCAGGGCATTTTGCTAAATTCCTAGAGGAATGTGGAATTGTCCCATTGTACATAAATATCAGAATCTCTCTCGTAGAAGCACTATAGACTGCAGTTTAAATTCTCAACAAAGTTCCAAATAAAAGCAACTGTTAATTGGTTACAAATTTTTAAAGATCCAACTATTAGGTCAATTTCTGAATTCGGAAATATCCAATTCTTTAATGATATAGAGTTTGCGGGGGAAGCTAATGTTATAAGGTTAAAGACTTTGTTTTGGAGGAAGAGTAAGTATATATTTCTTATGTTGCAATTGATAATGATCAGGCCAAGGACAAATTCTTATTCTAAATCTTGTTCAATAAGTAATTTCGGATTAAGAAAATGTTACAAAAACCTTTATACATAATCAAAATATTGTTTCAGAAAAACAAACTCAACAATCTAAAAAACAAATGCTATTGCAAAAACCACTATAAAAAGGAGAAAGAGAATTTCGGATGACTTTATAGTCTTTCTCCAAGAAAATAAGGATGTCATGGATTGATGAAAGAAGATCTAATCAATCAACTTTCTTCAAGCCATGCAAATGAATAATTCTCAAAAGTGAATTTATGTCATGAATAAAAAAGGTAAAGTCCACGAAAAAAATGACTTTTGGGAACTTATCCCATTATATGAAGGTATGAAGGTCATTGATTGTAAATGGATATTTAAAACTAAAAGAGATTCGAAAGGTGATGTCGAGAGATATAAGGTTCATCTTGTTGCAAATGACTTCATTCAAAATGAAAGAATAGACATTAAAGAGACATTTTCTCCGATTTCTATGAAAAACTCCTTTAGGACTATTATTGCATTTGTGACACATTTGAGCTTAAGCTGGTTTAAGAGATTTTTGTCATGAAATTTTGAAATGAAAAATATTGGCGACGCCTCTTTTGTATTAAGGATATAGATACTGAGGGATTGTTCTCGGTGTATTTTTGGATATCATAAAAAGAGTTGTATCGATAAGGTTCTTAAGAGAAATGTGATGCAGGTATGTAAAATAGATGATAGCCCTATTGATAAGGGAGACAAATTTAGTCTCAATTAATGTCCCAATGATAAACTTAAATAAAGAAAATTCATTATGCTTCAACAGTTAGGAATTTAATATATACTTAGGTTTGCACGCATCCTGATATAGTATTCATTGTTGGAATGTTAGAGAGATATTTAAATAACTCTGGAATTGATATTTGGAAAAGTAGGCAATTAGATTATTCGGTATTTATAGAGAACTAAGGAATATATCATCACATTCAGGAAAATCATACCAATTGGAGATCATTGGATATTCTGATTTTGATCGTGCAATATGAACGCGGAATGTCACAGGCTACACATTTTGGATGTAATTGAAAGATCACATAAATTATTCTGTGACAATACCAGTCTTGTATTTCAACATGAGCTTGATGATTTCAATGTTTATAGACGTTAAGTTCCTAGTTGTTAAGGAAAGAATTCAGAGTGATCAAGTTTCTATAAAGCATAATATGACAAACTCCATAATTATGGATCCATTTATTAAATGGCTACCACCCAAGGTCTTTCATGAACAGAATGCTGACATGGGTGTTAACATTTTTTTATGATATGTCAATTTAGTAGGAGTTAGTGTTCGGATGTTTTTTGTTTTAGACACATATTTTTTATCCATGAATATTCAATTTAACTCAGAAATAAAGTATTAAGTATAGCTTTAACTATAATTAAAGTTTTCAGTTTGATCTCATTAAAGAATAAGGTAGGACCATTTGTAAGTATGCATGTTTAGGTCACATTACATGTAATTTTCATACCACACATCCACACTTGATATATGTCATTTGATTGTGTTGATATATGTGACCATTAATATGTTTAGTTATGATACTTGTAACGAAAACTGTTTTGATCCTATATTGATATAATTAATGGAAGAGATTGTTCAGAGATGGTTTTAGTTATAATAACTAAGGTTTTGATGTCATAAGGATATACACATCTATCAGGTAACATACGTGGCCCAAGTGGGAAATTGTTGGGTTTATTAATTTGTCGTGTGTGCATACATATGCAATTAATTGTGTATAAGACTATTTTAAAGTTGAGTCAAATTTAAGTGATCTAATAAATAATTAATTGTTGGGTTTAGGATATCTAAATAAAATGTGGGTCGGATTATATGTGTAGAAATTGGATCCATGGGATTGTATTTGACGATGTGTCAAATACATATGAAAACATAAATAGGGTTATGGTCTCCAATTCATATGTGACTTTTGTTCTTCATTTCATATCATCAATACAAGAATACAAGAAAAAAATATATTGTAAAGGAAAATCCAAAACCACAATCAAGAATCAAGAATTACAGTTAAGAATCAAGAAGAGTGATTAGAACAATTAAATTGAAGAATAAGACAATCAAGATTTTGAAGCAAAATGCCAAAAATAAAATCAAGAACTCAATATCAAAAAGAGCAAATAATCAAGATTTAAGATCTGGTATTAAAGCATCATTCCCAATGAATTAAGATAAGTTCCGCATTATTAATTTTCTTGATGATTTAACATGGATGATTTTGACAATAAAGTAATTAGATTGTCATATTCTTAAAATTTAAAGTTTCATATAATTTCAACACACTTATGTTATTATGAATATATTCCGAAAATATTAGGGAATCAATCCTTAACTTTAGCTAGTGATGGTCTAATGATCGATTTGCCCTGAAAACAAGCAACACACAATAACTCATTAGAGTGAAGATTTTTCTAGTTCTTCAACTGATTTCTATTTGAATTTTGAAGAATTCTTTTCAACATAATCGACATGGAATGGTAAAATTCTTCGGATCATTGAACTCATTCTATATAGCATCAGTTACAATTGTACTAATATAGTTTTAGTTTATTACGAACTAGAAGAGAAAACGGGTAACCCTTCCAATACATGTTTTTCACCTGAGACATTAAAAGTAATGCATAGATATTCTATATTACTCTCATTGAGAGCCTCACTATGAAACAACTTTGATTTAGTATTGAACAAAGCATTCTCAAAAATAAATCTTATTCCTCCATGAAACACGATATGGGTTCTTCTGGAGCCTTCAATAAGCTTTGTGGAACCTAAGATGTATTAATCTTCACCTATGATATTGTCAAGTTCGAAAAGTATTTTATTTTTAAGAAGGGTCATGCTAAATGTACATAATTTTTTTATCTAATCTTTTACACCCTACTCACATTAGAAGGTGGGGACCATAGGTCGACATTATTTTATACATGTGGGGTCGGCTCTTTTTGTGAGGGGGTACACCATTCGGTACCCCCTCCATTCGGTACAAGGGGAATAACCCTTTTAAGAATCGTGTGTACCATTGCATGCACTTTCTGCTAAGAAAATATCTCCATCATTGATCTTGGAATCAATCAATGAATGAGTAATGTCCATTAAATGCATACATTTTAATATAAGTTAATGAATTCAAATAGTACTTGTAGAACTAATTTCATGTCTGTTTGACATCCTCAACATTTATAATATAAATAAAAATATTGTACAAGAAGTGGAAAATAAATTGGGCCAATGGGTCAGCATGTAACATTTATAGGCCAGTTTTTCAAGAACTTACTAAGGTTGCATGTCCCGGCCCAATAACCATAATCAAGTCCAAGTAAAGAATTGGGGCGAAGGCGAAACAATGGAACACTAATTTTCAGTTCTCTAATTTGCATTAAATCTATCAATTTCCATTGTGTTCAACAATTAGAATTTATCAATATTCCACACCTTTAAATTCAAATTATTCCTCTACCATTGTAATCTATATGCTCATTTTAACGAAAAATAAAATAAAATACTTCTCCTTGACTTTCAATTTTTTTCATTTTCAATGAACATTTCTTTGGAGTTCATTAATTTTAATAATTGACTGAATTTTTGAGGCATAGCCTATGTCGGGCAGGCAGGGTAGTGGGTCACTCTATGTTTTTTCAAACTACCCTTTAAAAAAAAAAGACCTAGATAACTTTGCCCAACTTGAATCACTTGAAAAGGTGTCCGATTCATGACTCGACCTATACCTTTCTGAACCAAATGTATGATTGAAATAAATGAGTAATAATAGTGATCCTAAAAGAGACGTAGATAATAATGAGTAATAATTATAAATGTATGATTGAAATAAATGTTTGATTGATTCACAAATTGCATCCAAACATATGCTTAAATTTCTTATAATTCGACAGTTCAACTTTGGAGCTGGTCCATATAGAATTGCTATCCCATTGATTGACAAAACCTTGGATTTTCTTGAAATGACCATAAAAGTTGGTGTCACTTGAATCTAATGGCCATCTTGACGTCCCACAGAAAAATACCATTTTTTTTCCAACATTTATATTTATTGATTACACAATATTTCTTATTATACATGACAATGTAGAAAGATCTCTTTATTTATTATCACAATTTTAGATATCATTTTCTCACTAAAGATATTATATTACCGTTAATCACTTTAAACTCTATCTATTTTATGATCAGTGGCGGACCCAGCACCCGGCGAGGGGGGCGGCCACCCGTGCTGGATCCGCTGGAGCCGTCAATTCGCCGGGCGCCGCTGACAAAAGAAAACAGAGAAGAAATGGGTAGGAAGAAGACGGAGGAAGAACCGAAGAAAAACAGGGACTCACAAGTGGGCCTTTTTTTTAAGGTTTTGGCTCATTTGTTTTGGGCCGACAGAGTTGGGCCTATCAAATGAGAACCTTGAGATGCCGAAACTGCAAATTAATGCCTTCCCGAAGGCAAGAATAGGATTTCATTGAAAGGGAAGTCTGAGCTAAAATTCCTTCATTGAGTGGGCAGATCTAGAGCACTGGAGTCGGACAATATCCGTTTTCAGTGACTGATTCCTAGCTACTGCTTCACATTGGTAAAGATCTTTTGGGGTACTAGCTTGAACTAATCCAGTTGGGTGCTCACGATGAAAATCCTGAACTGGTACAATGTGAAATGCCTTTTGCACCTGCACCTTGCCTTCAAAGGTAAAAGCTTCTTTCTGCCTAAAACTACAACTTTCTTGATCTTGAATGTATAGAGGTAAATAAAGTTAAGACAATAGGATCAGGGTAAATCTTGAAAAACCAATGCTGTTGAACTTCAAATATTTTGTAGTCTTAAGTGCAAATTTTGCTTTGTTTCGTCTATATTTTCTTGTTCTATATACTAGTGGACGCATATGAACCAGTTATTTTTACAATTTTTTTCTCCGATTGAATAATCATCATTTTAGGTTGAGGATTGGTTAAGTGTTAAATCTAACCATGCTTATGTTCTAATACTTGTATTAGAGAACCTCATTTTATTAAAAAATTACATAAACATCCACAGCAAAACCCATAATCATTTGTTTTGGGCTAGACAGTTGGGCCTTTTTTAAAAAATGACCTTGGCTCATTTGGTAGAAACTCCAATTTACTTTGTTTTGATAGGCCGAAATGCACAATTGTTATGACTGATGCGTTTACAGATGTGTTTAATAATTTTTAATATTATTTAATTAAATATTAATAAAGAACCTCGCTCTTACGATAGCTGATTGTCGACGATCAATAGTCAACGTCCGCCCGGACTGAATTTTTGTGCTGGATCCATCCCTATTTATGATCATAGTTCAATTTGATGCCTCTGAGTAAGACTTCTTAAACGGTCGGCTCACGTGTATCCATCCATCACAAGAAAATACAAGGAAAAAACTATCAACTAGAATAACTAAAGAAACTAGTGAACTAATCACAAATAGGTAAAATTTCGAACATCATTATCGTTCACTCATTTCTTTCAATTCTTGCTCGTGGAGCTACATAATTTATGACACGACGATCGACTCGTGAGCTTTGTTATTGAGTTTTGCTTAGAGTCTATTTTCGCTTAAAAATTAGACCGGGATTTGTTGAACAAATTTCTACAAAACTTAATTTCTCTTTTAAGATAAATAGTTTTTGGGTAATCAGCAAATAACGTCCTTTCGTTTTACTATTATTGTCAAAAATGTCCATACATTTCACTTTTTTTTTTCACCCTTATTTCCACATTTCATTGTATAAAATGTCATTTTCTTCTATTTTTTCCTCAATTAAAAGCTGTGAAATGAAGAATATATTCTTCTATTTAAATAAAACAAAAAGAAAAGAAAAAACTACTACAACTATAATTTTTATTTCTTTAAAAAAAGTGCAAACGAATCAAAAAAAATTATTAAAAGGGTAATTAGCACATAATGTCCCAACTTTAACTATTATTGTGAAATCCATATATTTCGTTTTTTTTTTTTTGACATGTTCACCCTTAATTACACTCTTAACTGTGCAAACTATCATTTCTATTCATTTTTATTCAATTTCTCAAACAAAAAAACTGTGAAATAATGAATATACTCTCCTATTGAAATTTAAAAAAAAAAAGGAAAAAAGAAAACTAAAGAAAATTATTTTTTTAATTTCTATTTTTAAGAGTTTATTTGGAATTCATTTGCACTTTTTTTTTTAAAAAGTTAATTTCTAATTTTTAAATAATTTATTTGGATCTCGTTTACACTTAAAAAAATAAAAAAGAAATTAGGACTATAGTTGCAAATAGTTCTTTATTTTTTTTTATTTAAACATATGGGTATATTCTTCATTTCACAGCTTGTTATTGAGAAATTGGACAAAAAAAATTGGTTTGCGCAATCAAATATTTAATTAAGGGTGAAAATATCAAAAATGAAAGAGATAGACTTTTTTACAATAATAGCGAAAGATAGGAACATTATGTGTTAATTACCCTTTTAATAATTTATTTGGGACTCATTTGCACTTTTTAAAAAATTTAGGACTATAATTACAATTAGTTCTTTCTCTTTCTTTTTGTTTTGTTGAAACATAATGATATCTTCGTTATTTCACAATTTTTAATTGAGAAAATTGATGAAAATGACATTTTGAAGAATAAAAGGTAAAAAAATGATGAAAATGTCAAAAAGAAAAAATGAAAGATAAGGACGTCATGTGCTAATTACCTGTAATTTTTAAAAATCATGTATTCTTACTCTCTATAAACCACATCAAGTACTACATATCCAACATATTAAGCACATGGTAGTCTTCTCGACATATTGATTGAACCGCCCAATAGTGAGGTATTAGACAAATAATTAATAATTTTTAGGTAACAAAGATGGTGGGGGACCTCGGATTTAAGCATGGGATTAGCAGAAATTAATGGCTTTATTTGAGTCCGTAGACGTGTTCTGATTGGTCGATGGTGACGTTGTTGTCGTTTGAGATTATCAAGAAAAGTAATTAATTAGTGTATTATTTCATAAGACGACAAAATTAACGTTAATTCATTGAAGGCACCATTGGAGCACTTGGACTATATGAAAAGGACAATGCTTTTGAAATGTTCTCAATAATATTTTCAAAATAAAAATGGAAATGTTCTCAATAATTAAACCAATTTGTGAAATTTATTCTATATTTATTCTTGAGCGAGTCCGAATTTTTCACTTGCTCGAAATTAATTTATGATGTTTTAAGAGTTTAATTTACACGACATGACGTCAAATGCATATCTAATAAACAGACTATCGGTATATAATATTTTTTCCTCGTTTTTACTAGTTTGTGTGTAAAACAAAGATTTACTACAAAATATTCTTGATCCGGAAGGAATTTATTTTAATTTTTGTTTTTGCAAAAGAGAAACAAAAATTTTAAGTTCAAATATGGTTTACATTCACTATCATGACACATTTGGTTAACTTTCCAAAAGACTATAAAAAAAGTATTTGAAGGGCCATGTGAAAGGCATAATTGAATATTAATTAATTTTAGTACAAGTTTAGTGTGTGCAATAAAAAAATCATACATGATTAAAGAAAAAAAAATACATGATAGAGTAGGTAATTAGTACTTCAAAACAAACATACCAAGTCCCTTTTAAGCATTAAGTTTGATGTTTCATCTTAATACGCTAATCTTACAATATCTTACATGGGATTTTATCATTAACATGTCTTTTCAAGATGTTGACTCATTTTAGAACATTATTTTTGAGAATATGTGCGTTTGTATAAGTTTTAGTCAGATCAAATTATTCGTTGAAATATAATGAATTCTAATATCATTTTAAAATTCAAGATGCCAACTTAAAATATCAACCTTGTTAAAAAAGAATGATTTTAACTTATATATATTTTATCGTTATTTGATGTGAAATTTATCATTAATATTAAGGTCACGTTAGTACACAACACGAGTCATAATTAGATAGTACATTACTTTATAATTTTAGTTATTTCATATTTCGGTGAAGTCCAAAACTATTCCATCCACTTACTAAACGTGTCGTAAGTTAGCTTAATTAGGGGTCATTATATGAAGTTTGTAAAAAGTAAAAGACATTAATTGAAATAATTGCAGATGAGATGGACCGTTAAAAGTGTTGGTTTTAACTTTTACATGCGGGGATAATTACAACAAAAGTTCCAAATTTTTGAAATGGAAGTAGAATTTCTCTAAGCTTTTCATTTGTTGCAGTCGTCACCTCTAACATTTTCAAACGTCGCAGGTGAGACCCTTTTGGACGATTTTCATCCATAATTCCGTCAATTGACCAAATATTTAATTTTGACTATATTTTTAAAAAGGGACAAAATAGTAACTTTCTACTTATCACATTATATAATTAAACTTATTTAAATTAAAAAATAACAAATAAGACAAAACAAAACAATCCTCCTCTTCCTCTCACCACCTACCCCCACCTCAAACCCAAAACCAGCCACTAGATCATCGCTACCTCCACCACCATCAACCACCTTCTATCGGGCACCACCATTCACCCCACCACAATTGCCACCCAACCCCAAATCCTAAATTAAAACCAAAATACATGGAATGGATAGCTTGTATTTTGGTTTACTACTGGAAAGCAACTCTCAATTGAAGGAACCATTGAAAAGTCCGAAAATTTAGTGGACAAGCTTAGAACGATGATAGACGAAGTGAAAAGTAAATCAACAAATACTATTAAGGAAAATGAAAGATGCCGCTAAATTGATGAAGAGGTAAGGCAAAATTTCGTTGCATTTACAAACCAAGGGTGTGTTTGAGCCCATATTATTTTGGAATAATATATTTTGGAATAGTAAATTGATGTAGAATGTGTGATTGAAAAAGAAGAAAAAATTATTGATGTGATGGAAAATATTTTTTTATTGAAAAATGTGTAATTGAAAATGAATAAAAAAATGAAAATGAAAATTTTAATGTGTACCAAACATGGGTCAAATCGAGGAAAATAGAAGATGCCATACAGATAAAAGATCCTGCTAAATCCAAAATCAAAAATGGAAAGTTCTTTACAAGAGGTAGGGCAAAATTCTGTTGAATTTACAAACCAAATTGAAGGGGTCGAGAGAATATCTTAAAAGTTCGAGACATGAATTCACGTGGCATTTTTTTTTTTTGTATTTGAATATACTATAATGGCCATTGCAAAGCTTCTTTACTACTTGTTGGGCTTCTGTTTTCCAAATTTTGGTTTTACATGTCTTGTATTTCGATTTTAATTTGAGATACGAGGTTGGGTGGTGGAGGTTGTTGGGTGACGATTATGATGGGGTGGATGATGGTGGCCGATAGCAGGTGGTTGGTAGAGGTGGCAATGGTTGGGTAGTTGATTCTAGGTGTGAGTTGGGGGTGGGAGATAGGGGATGAGACGAAGAAGATGATTGATTTATTTGTCTTATTTATTATTTTTCAATATAATTAATTTAATTATTTGATGTAATAAATAAAAAATTACTCTTTTGCCATTTTTTAAGATATTAAAAATGTGTTCAAAATTAAATTTTTGATCAATCGACGGAAATGTGGTTGGAAACCGTCCAAAACGGCATCACCTGCAACGTTTGAAAATGTTAGGGATGATGTCCGTAACAAATGAAATGTTTGAGGAAAATCTGTCAATGTTTCAAAGGTTTAGAATTTTTGCTGCAAATATCTGTTTAAACAATGACAATCAAGAGAAACAAATTTTGTTGCTTCAAACTCAAAATATTCTTCCAATTGATCTGTTCTCTTTTTTCTCAACTATTAAATTATGAATTTTCATCTTAAAATATCATTTTTATTAAAGAAGTCATTCAAAATCTTATATTTTCTCATCTTTGACTTACAATTTTTTTTATTTTTTTTTTAGAATAAAAAATACGCTCTTCTTAAAATCTTACTTACTTTCCTGCCAAAAAAATAACTTTTATTAGTAAAAACTTATTTATTTTCAGATTACTAATTTATTATAAATAACAATGTAAGCATAGTCAAATATTCGTGGCGTCTCCTCCGAACATAAACGTAACTACCATAATATAGAATTAGTAAATGGTGCGTCACATGACTAACAAAAGGGACATGATTTTCCACTAATTTATCACAACCCTTTTTTTAAAGGTTGTTTGACTCGAATCATCTTGTATTTGATGTTGCCTTCCGTCAACCATAATAACTCCGTGTTTTTTTAAATTGTTGGATCAAATTTATGAATTGTGGATCATTATTAAATTGTTTTTTAAAGTATCATTTTTCAGCCTTTATGAATGAACCGGCTTTCGGCGATTTTTAAAATATTCTAACTATATTTGAGAGTTTATTATTCATCGAACCTGAAAACTTTTTAATAGAATAAAATTACATATATACCCTAATCCACTAATTTGGTGGGTTGAAATTAGTGGGTTCAGAGAAACGGTCAAAATTAGACTGTATTAATTTTGGATGATTTTTAAACCGCAAAATAAAACTAGCAAGGATCAATTTTTTTTAATTTGTCGTAAACGGTATCACTCAAAATTGGGAGAAAAAGACTCCAAGCACGCACTTGAGGTCTTAATTGGTTCACTCGACCTTAATTATTCTTGTATTTGGGATTAAAAGACAACAAAGTGTTTAATAGTGTGCTACTTTAACTTGATAATCACATTTTACTTTTGAAACTCGTGTATCGTACAAGATTTCGCTAAATCTGTAGAAGTAATTAATTATGATTAATCTCGATAGTGACAGTAAAATTTTAATTCGAGCACTCTAATCTTGAATTTAATATGTTATTCTGATTTTCTATAATAATTAATGAAACTTACATAACAATGTAAGGAGTAGGGTAGCATTCTTGATAAAATATCCAAACCCCTTGTGACAGTACAACTATCAAATGGATCCCTATCAATGATTAATTTGAAAAAAAAAAAAA
>CAIGRO010271504.1:0-13987 GCA_903798355.1 Fraxinus baroniana
CTGATACAAGTGGGCATTCAGACTCGCCAGCCAAGAGAAGAAGAAGAAGAGAACGATGCGGTGGTGGTGGCGGAGGAGGAGAAGGCGACGCCGCCGCGGGTGACAACAGTTTACAAGAAGTTTGCAGTGCAATTTCCCAAAGTGGTTCCATTATAGCAGAAGCAATTCATTCATGTGAAGAGAGAGAAGAGAGAAGACACAGAGAAGTGTTGAGTTTGCATGAGAGAAGACTGCAAATTGAGGAGTCAAATGCTCAGATTAACAGACAAGGCATTAATGGGCTTGTTGATGCCATCAACAAACTGGCAAATTCTATTCTTGCTTTAGCTTCCCACAAAAACCAACCAGATTCTAAATAATTATAATCATATTAATTAAACTAGAATTTATATTTAAAAATTTTAGAATTTAATTATCCCAATTGTTTGACAGACCAATATTCATTTCATGATGGATTTAATTCACTCGACTTCCTATGGCCATTATTCTTATCGATGGATTTCAATTTCATGTTTGCCTGTAATTGACATGCACCAAATATGTTAGTAATCTCGGCGGATCGGCCGAGGAGATTACTTTATTTGAAGCGAACATTAGTCTCTATTTGGTTTGTTCAAGAACCTTTTAGGGTTCGAACAGGTGAATCTTAGATCTTGATAATCTATTAATGGAGTAGGGTAGCTGTTTAGCATTTAATGTGCTTCATCCTTCTCCTGTCGTACCATTGTAGGAAGATGAACTTCTCTTGAAATGGTTTGCGCAACAAATAGAGAGTTCAAGATTTAATAAAAGGTAGATTTTCCAAGGTGTTAATGCAATTTGAGATCATATATAAAAACCCTATGCAAAGAATGAGTGCTAATACACACGTTTTAGAGTGTGGTGCCTACTAAGTGTAACACAACAAACCAAAGTGTGGGCATTTTTTTGTACTCCAATGGTTTCAATCTCGATTATAATGGAAGGGGATTAATATTCATAATCTAAGTGCAAAAAATTGTGAGTTTTCATGCAAAAATAATAGTTCTAATTAGGCCTTTTCCAATTTTGGCTTATTTTCCCGTAAGAATTTTACCTTTTGATTTTTCATTTTATTCGTTGAAAAAGGAATATTCACATCTCAGGTAAGGCGTCGATAAGCACATTGAACTATCCATGTGGCTGGCTTTTGCCATCTTTTCTCTCTTCCTATTGCTAGACAAAAGTCACGAGAGTTGTAGGGAGTTGTAGGAGTTAATGGGGTTTGTGATAAGTTATTGATTTAAATTTTATTCAAACCATTCCCTTCAATCCATTTTTAATATCTTGTGGTTCAGGTCATCCCACTTGGGCAACTCATGAGCTGTATTCTCCAACAAAATATTTCTACCCAAATTGACAAAGATTCAAACCTAGCCATCTCGTCTTTTCACAAGATCAATACTTCTCTCTACATCTTGACTTATACATAGTTCGTAAGGACGGGCATTGTTTGGTTTCCAAGAGATCTTAACTAAAATGAGAACCGAAAGACATCTTATAGATGACCTATTGGCTCCATATTCTATGGAATGAACTAGAACAGAGCCAAATGGTTCCATAACTAAAATTTTCTAAATTAGTGATGCAAATTTTAGTGCTTTAAAATGGATTAATATCGTGATGTAAGAAAATGGCTAGTTGTTCCATGTGGTTGGGTTCGTTTCTCCATCTTTGATATTCCCAAAAGAATTAATGGTTAATTGGACCATATATGTTCTTGGTTATGGGTACTAGAAATGAAAAAGCTTCAAGGCTCTAATACAAAAAACTATTTAAAATTGAAACAGAATTGAATCGAGCTGAAATGAACTGGTTTATTGGATTTAGTTTACTTCAGTTCGACTAGTTCCGATACTTTGCATTACATGTACATCCCTAATAGTTTGCAAATAGGTCTAATCAATTTACTAGTAACTAATTTTGCAATGATTTAATGATAAGGGGGATAAATTTAGTGTGTACTATTTTAATGATTTTGCAAATAAAAAGAAAAAGTGCACTATTTATGAGAGATTAATATGAATGAATTGTGGGATCGCAAAATGACTGGTCAAAGGTGGCAGTGAATGATGAGTGGGGTTGGCTAAATTGGACTGGCATTACAGATGGCCATTTATGTGTTATTATTGGTGTCAGTGTATATGAAGACTCTGCAACTCTAAAAGCCTGCCCGGGCTTTCATTTTCTCATCACAAGACTCACCACTTATATTAGTGGCTAAAATTAAATTTCGACTTCTTTTTATAATTATTTCTATTTTTTTTTTTTTTTTTTTTTCTGACTAAAGGATTTAATGGGCATTTTCAGCTTTTTGTCTTTTAATCCCATTCGTGAAGTGAAGGGCAGATAAACAGGCACGTCACTGTTGATGTTGAATCATACATACACTAAGAAGAAGAGAGAAAGAAAACATAATTAAATTTTCTGTTTCCTAAAAAAAATGCTATGAAAGTATGAAATAGAAAAGGAATCTTTCAAGGCTGATAATGGGGAAAATCATGGTGCATGTTATAAATAACAATTGTGCTGGGTGGGGTCCACTCTTATTTTTACATTCCTCGACATAGTAAACTTCATTTTAGGGTTTTTTTTTTTTTTTTATTTTCCCGCCCAATCAATTTTTGACAATCATGCAGGTGTCAAGAATGCCGTACAAATGGCAAAGACTTATAAATAAAGAGTTGCAATGTTGATAGTCTTTTCATTTGTACTTATATTAAGCTCATGTTTGGTTTAAATTAAAATATCAAGTCAAAGTCAATAATTAATTTTAATTACACATTTTATGGGACCAAGAACTTCTTGATCATTTATTTTTGTTGTAAATATGCAATAAAATCTTAAGTTTCATATCAATTTTAGATTTGTCACGAATTAATTAAAAAAAAAATCGAGCCGGCTTGGCTCGCTAAGACTCGAGCCTAAATTTTTTGGCCAAGCAAAAGGTCAAAAAAAGCCCGAACCAATTTTACTTGAGTCGAGCCCGAGCTTCAAGTTTCGACTCGTGGCTCGGATCGTTGACACCCCTATATCGAGCACTTGTAAAATCTTAGCGACATTCAAATTTGATTGCTGCAAAAGAATGAACTTTAGGCATAATCCCAAAAAAGGAAAAATAAGGAAGTTTTTTGCCGAGTATGTGAGGAGATTAGTGAACATTTTCTTATAAATAGATCTCAAAAATCAAACAATACACTGTTAGAAAAATAATTGAATTTGAAGTTCAACACAACAAACATGTCCAATTTGAAAATTATGTATCAGTGGTTATGTACGTTTGAAATCAGGAAATCAAAATTTGAAGAGAGCAGCCGTGTCGTGAGGAATTTGGGGGCGTAAAAGGACTTGTTTGCCTCACAACGTTCACTCCATTGCTTGGGCTGGAGTACCCTACTATTTCGCAAAGTAAAAGAAAAGCTATTTCGACTTCCTAATTCGGGTACTTAGTATCAAGTGGATGATGTGACGAATCACTAAATATGTGATTCTATTCAATAAAACAAGTCGAGTCTAGTCTTACATGTCGGCCTAGAGCTGCCAAACCGTCACAACATTAAATGCAGCATGGCCTAAGAATGATTGATTGATGTCTACAACAAGAGGGCCCAACCGCTAAGATGAGGCAACATATCTCTTCATCCAACGACTCTTACTTATCATTTTCTACTATAAGAGCTCACACTTAGTGTCATCTCAAGGTAATGGAAGTTTAAGCTCTCAATCAACAATTTTGCTCTCTTATTATTCTCGATATACACCCTAAGACTGACTCCCTTTTTACTATGGAGACTTGCGTCTAAAGACCTCCCACATTCATACATTTACTTTATCTACTGATTTGATAATTGGAGTATGCACTACCAACTCTACCCCTTGTTGGAGGAAGCCACGTGTGACTGACGATTTGTTCAAGTGTGTAGGAACTAAACTTGCGTGGACGTGAGAAGCCTTTTGATCTATTAATCACGTTTGAGGTATATTTGTTGAAGTCAACATTTGTCGTTTTTTTTTTAGTTTTTGTCACTTTTTTAGACTTCTAACGCTCTAACTTTTAGGGTATTATGTTCTTAAAATGATGTTATGTCTAATGTTTATGTAATAGAAGTGAAACATAATCACAAGAAATAATATGTAAATGAAAATTAACTATCTCTGGATCCAATTTTAGGTTTTGATTGGCGTTCCTCACCTTTTTAAGTGTTTGTTGCTTTTCTGAACTTTTTTTTAAATTTTTGTCAATTTTTTAAAATTTCTGCCACTTCCAACTTATAAGTTGTTGTGTTCTTAATATGAAATTATGTTTTATGTTTAGTTCTTTATGCATTATAATATTATCACGAATGAAATATTTACTCGTGTTTGCTGCTTCTATCGTTTTTATATGGGCAAAAGAAAATTGTCTTAAATTATGAGGCTAATAGATTAGGTTTATACCATACTGTGGATACTATGGCATTTTTAATGTTGATAACTTGTGTGAGGTTTACATGTACCTAGGTGCTTCTTGGAGATTGTGGAGCTGGAAAATCCAGTCCCAGTCCTGCGATTTGTAAAGGGACAATTTATTGAATTTCAGGTTTGTCCAAACCCTATATTATCATACTTTTCACATGTGCACAGACCACAATAAACTTCTCTTCTGGTCCCAAGAAGTAAAAATTTACTTATTATGTCTGATGTAGGAATCAACTATTGGTCCTGCCTTTTTCTCACAAGCAGTGGCTGTGAATGACACAAATGTAAAATTTGAAATATGGGATACGGCTGGTCAGGAGAGATATCACAGCTTGGCTCCAATGTACTATTGGGGAGCTGCTGCGGCTGTGATATCTCAAACCAAGTGCGTGCTCGTTGCCCACTTTGTGACCTTGTCTTCACTCATCATCGTTATTTAATTTGCTCGTCTTGGTAAATTCCATTTCCTTTAGTTGGGCAAAAATGGCTTCAGTTGCTTTTTCTTTTCTTTTTGAATTTTGATTGATTGATTTTATTTGTTTGCCGAGGCTACGAGGTGGGGGTACTTTATATTTTGGATTTTGCCTGTTGATATTTTGATGTTTCCTGATTGACTCTATTTTTGTTATTTTTCACGTAACTAAATTCAATTTGCCCCCATTTTCTAAAACTTATTTTCCCCCATCAATCACACGTTTTTAGTAAAATAATTTTGCACGTAGACTCATAATTTTTTCCCCCTTTTTAACTACACATTCTACGACAGAATCAATTTTCACAAAATCTATTCTTAAAAAAATCTATATTAAACATGAGCTTATTTTAAAAGGTTTTGGCTTTATTAGTAATCATTTTGAAGCTGTTAATGCTGATAACTTTTGACCTGTATGTCTTCACGAAAATATGTTTAACTTTTTAAATTATTGCAAGTGCATGGTTCGTTGACAAATAATAAAGTGGAAATTTTAGAATTTATCGTCCCACGTTAATTGAATTAATTTGATTCCTATTATCAAGATCTTAACCGAATTTATTTAACGCAAGATGATTATCTAGATTTTATGACTAAACTATGACTAGTGTGCAATTTAAACTAATGTTACTAAATAAATGTAAAATAATGTTCGAATGCAAAAATTTGAAGAAATTAATGTATGAAAAGTACACTAGGATCCCGAATCACCAAACAAGTTCACTTTTAACCCTTATTTTTTCACAATTTGACAACAAGACGATTTAGTTGAAGGATCAATGTTTCTAACATATTCAATAATCTCTCTCTCGAGTAAAATTGAATATATTCTCGCATACTATTTGACTATATTTCTATGACAAATGTAAATATATGAGAATGTATAACGTTTTGTAAACACTTAAAGATTCAAATAGAGTATAACGATATATTTCTATCCCCTATCGGACTCAGGTTGATTTATACCTTGAATGCATGCGCTCGCATAGAGGGCTTGAAGTATGCCATTGAATTCCCTGCAGCCCCTCATGCGATCGTATCCCTTTAACACTATGAGACCGCACAGTGTTAATTGTTTCCAAATTGTGGCAATTTGGTCATTGAACTCCAATTATGCATTTCTCGACCTCTTTTCTCATTTTTCTCCTTCCAATGTATAATTTCCATGCTCAATTTAATCTTGCCATCTTTGCCTCTTCAATTTCTTCTACGGATCATCTTTTGGATATTTACATCTCAATCCATGAACTTTGATTTTCCTTCATTTTAGTCCCCTTTTTTCCCTTTTTCTTCCCATTTCCACCGCAATCATCATTATTGTCCTGCAAACACAAATCCAACCGAATTAAGTTATATTTCGCACATTTATCGATAATGTTTCATATTTGTAAACCGAAATAAACGTGTAAAAAAAAACGCTCTTATCAACTCCCCCAAATTTGGATCATTGTTTGTCCTCAAACAAAATCATAACTTAATTTTAAGTAAAACAATGTTCAATAATTTGTCGTGTCTCAGGATTGGAGCTTAGAAAGAGACAATATGAACAACTACAACCGTGCAAAATTACAACAATCTCCACATGCTATATGCAAAACTCGACGTGTGTGTGTGTAAAACTCATATCGACATATTAGGATCATGGTTGACTCATACCCGACCCAATGTAGTCAAATATTTCACTCTCATCGCTCGAAAGATACACATCCCCCTAAATTTATTTTTTTCACTCAATTATCCCGGGGTGTGTCCTACTGTTGAATTCATTTATATCTATTCATTTCCCTCTCTTAGTTCAAATGAATCATACTATTACAAGTTCACACCTTGACAAATAGAGGTTCTCATATTTTTGATTCTTCAACCTTTGAGACTAAACTAAGCTATTTGCCTCGTATTAGAGATATAGTCTTATCAACCAAATGTCTGGAGTTAATCAATGTATTTCATACATACGAGTATATATGTTATTCAATATATATATATATATATTATGACATCTTTCCTTTACTTTCTATATAACCCCTGTAGCGAGTTTTAGGCCAATAACTCTTAAATCAGATGATCATATGGCACTATGCTTTAAACCCTTACATGCTTAATCACTCGAGTTATATAGGCTCGAACATATGCCTTTATTTATTCAATGATTAGTGAAATGCCCTTTTTTCTTTTAGACACCCAGTTTCTAAAATTAAGCCTCATTTTCATCTCATTGGTTTTAGTTAATCCACACATAATATCATGCACCGAACCCTACTCATCTCAGTACTCCATTGCAACAGTTCAATCACATCTAAACTATTCTAAGAATTTGTCATGGTTTAGCACAAAAGAAGTTTTCCAGGTATATTTTCTAAGTTCAACTACTTCTAAACAATTAGTCAAATCATTAGCCAAATATGCAAACATGAGTGTCGTGCACAATGTAAATCAAGTTTCACATAAACATATATTGATCAATCTAATGATGCACATTTTTCACTATTCACGCTCCATACATATTCCAATATTAAACATCATGATCGGCAGAATTGTCAAACCTATGCAAGCATACAAAAATTCTAAACTACTACTAGATATGCGTAAAACTAAGAATAACTCAGTAAAAGATGAAAAACTGAATTCCTTTTTTTTTTTTCACACTTCAGACACACAATAAAATTGTGGAAAATATAATGAAAGTCACCCCAAACTGATAGGACACATTGCCCTCAATGTAGGATGACGTCAAACAAAAAAAGAAGAAGGGAAAATGCAGAACAATAGAAAGTTCATGAAAAGTTAATGGAAGTGGGGTCTAAAATGCTCCCCTAATCAGTAATATGGAGGTGGATGAAAATCTGGTGCATATGTGTCATCAGCTGATAGTGGTGGTAGATGGTCGAGTATCTATCTTATTAATTTCGATTGATGGGCAAGCTCGGTGTGCATGTCTCGAACGTCAGTCTCAATACTTCCCAAACAATCCCATGATTCGTTGGCGCATAGCTGTATCCCATCAACTTTGCCCATATAGTTATTCAGCCGCCCATTTATGATCTTCACATCGCATCGGGTAGCCAACGACTCCCTACTGGCATTCGAAGTAAAGTTTCGAGTAGTGATCATGTCATCCCAAATAGTCTGAATGGTGGCACCCATATCACCTACAGTTTGCCCAAGGCCCTCGATATCCCTGCTCGAACCAGTCATAGTCGCGAATATCTGACGTAGCAACTGCGTATCAACATCCAGTGGTGCTTATGGTGGTGGTACCTCTGGCATATCGACTGCTGCACCTAGATCATGAATAGCCAGTTGCTGTCTCAAGTGGGCTCTCTCTTATTTCTCCTTATACTTTGCCCGAGCATGATCCTGAGCTACCAATGTAGTTAGTTTAATGTGGGGGTTGGGCTTCTCGGGAAGTTTCCCTGATGGGATAGTAACGCCCGACCATTTACACAGACTACTGATGAGGCTCAGGAAAATCATAGAATGATGCTGATTCCCCAGACTCCCTGAGAGTGGATCTAATCATAAATGAAGGTAGCCAAGTCAATCTTCTGTCCGTGCACCAGGTGGTAGATCAGGCCAGCAGTGGGGTCAGTAAAAGTGATCCGATGGGAGGTCAGCTCCACATTATGGCACATGAATAACCATAGAATACCAATAGATCAATCTGATGCCATACCGAAGTCTGTAATGGCCAAGCATTCTCACGCCCCAAGAGCACTCCAGCTACCGTGCTCCAATGAAAGTCACCGGGAATAGGGGTGATGTTATCCCACGTCAACTAATATAAGTCCTGAACAACCTCCGGTGTAACCATTACCCAGTTGTCCTGAACCTAGGTCTGATGTTGATGTTTGGCTCCAGGAGTATCGATGTCCGTATTGAAGTTTACATAGAACTCGCGAACTAAGCTTTCGTAAATCAGATGAAGTTGGTTAATGACTCTTTCCCAACCACAATCTCGGACCAACGTAATAATCTCGAAATCAGGAAAATCCTCTAGTCAGACACGTCTCTCGGGCAGTAAAGCCCAATGGCTAATGATTTCCGAAATATCTTGTGATGGCTTCTGGACTTAGGAATCGGTGAACCCCCCTTCAGGTATCCATGTACAAGATGCCACTTTTTCCTTGCCTT
This sequence comes from Fraxinus baroniana, assembly GCA_903798355.1. Lineage (NCBI taxonomy): Eukaryota > Viridiplantae > Streptophyta > Magnoliopsida > Lamiales > Oleaceae > Fraxinus > Fraxinus baroniana. The sequence goes on from CAIGRO010271504.1 coordinate 9,080, forward strand.
TCGAAGTACGTTTTGGCGACATTCAGCAATACAAAGAAAAATATAACATGTAAGGCATATGTGAAGCATAAATGGAAGTGAATGTAACACTTAAATCAACAAAGTATTTACACAAAAGGTAAGGTATGCAAATCATGTGTGAAAAACAAGGCAAGTACGTATTCACTCAAGACATCATCATAGACTAGGTAACGTAGTGAAATACGATGCATATGGGGGTGATTATGGGTAGGATTAGCCAAAAATGTAACAATGCAAAACACAAACCCAACATCAAGTCGAACAATGCAAGTTAGGTAAAAAAAATCGTAGTTGACTAGGTACTCTCGCCCCTTGACAACGACATGAAAAATTGAAATTGTCCTAAGCAACCTCTTGGCATATGAAAGAGGGTGGCCTAATCCATGACATATCAAAATTTGGGGTCAAACGGAAGTCATTCGGTTAAGGAAATCAAGGGACGAAGTAGGGGACGTGAACAATTGTGTGCCTAATCGTGTCATGCCCATATGCAATCGAGTTGCCATCTGTGTCGTGCAATAGCATTAGGTAAGGCACCGCACCATAAAACACAATTGGAGATGCATACGAACAATATCAAGATTGAGAAGAGAATGAAATCTCCAAAAAGAGTCACACAAGCATTTCATCAAACACATTGCACACAACTCATTTTTCATGGAAAATTAAACACATTTGGTGTTAAACAAACCAAAAATTTTCACACAACGCAATGCTTCCACACAAAACCATCAACTACCTAACCCCACATTCCTTAATCAAAGGTCCAACATAGTGTGAAAGAGTACCAATTGAAACGATTAATGAACATAATAAGAGTAAAAGGTTGGGCATCATACCTTGAGGGGTGGACAACCAACGTGAGAATGACGGTTGTGGAATGGCTCGTGGAGGAGGGTGGTCTTGTTCGTGTGGGTAGTGTGTGTGTGTGCGTGAACGTGCGTTGGTGTAAAGTGAATGAATTAGTGGGGAAGGGGGTGTGTACGATTGTGTTCGTGTGTGGGGATTAAAAGGGGGTGAGAGTGTTCTATTTGACCACATAGAACATTTTCTTGCGGTAGCATAGAACAAGTGATCAGGGTCAATTTTAGCCTGGACGCCTTGAATACGACCACATTCCTGGATAGTCTATGTGGTCGCATAGACTACCAAGAAAGCAGTCTTCTGCCCTTTATATGCCAAAAGTCCAAACTCGACCTTTCGACATGTTCAATTACATATAATAAATGTATGTTGGAAAAATCCGTAAATCATGCCAAATTCTAAGAAAACTTGTTCATGGTCAATTTGGTTCTCGAAAACTCGATTTTCATCCCACATTGCAAAATGGCTTTCCAACGCCCATTAACTTATCAAAACACATTTCGAATCACTGTGTGAGTGTGTAGACCATGCATCTCACTCAAAAATCAATTTGAACATGAAAACACACGTGGATTCCTAAAAACACAGTTTTTATCCTTTTTGCCTCGAAATACATAAATTTTGTACAAAAGTGATGAATGATCACCCCAAACGTCATCTAATCACTTTTTAAACTATATGAGGTGCTTATGAGTTGTGACAAAACATCTAAAGCCATTTTCAATCATGTAATCGTGTGTTGGTCCGAGAAAACTCAAAAATTGTCTTTTTGCCTAGATATGCGTAAGTTTGCTTTGCAAGCACCCAATTCGAACACCATGGAAGACATGTATTACACATTCAAAACCAGTATGAACTATGCATGGATGTGCCGTGAACTAACTAAGTGAACGATGACCTAAAACTACAAAAAATGCAGAAAAAACTGAAAATTACTTATTCTACTGCATAAAGTGAAAGAAGTGAAAGGGAATAAATGATGGGTTGCCTCCCATCCAACGCTAGGTTATAGTCGATAGATAGACCGTACCATGTTGGGATCACTCTGGTGGTTTGATATGAATGGTGGATTTGTCTTTCAAGAATTCTCCACTCCAATAGTACTTTAAACGCTGTCCATTGACCTTGAATGTTCCCTTGCACTCATGGGTGATTTCCACAGCTCCATATGAAAATGCTTGTGTAATAGTATGTGGACTGGACCACCTGGACCTTAACTTTTTTGGGAAAAAGCTTGAGTTGAGAATTGAACAATAGCAATTTTCTGCCCCACAAGAAACTCCCGTCTCTGAATATTCATATCATGAAACCTCTTGGTTCGCTCCTTACAGATTTTTACATTTTCATAAGCTTCTTGACGAAATTCATCCATCTCATTCAGTTGAAGCAAGCATTGTTCACCCACTGCGTGTAAATCCAGATTCAACCTGTGAAGTGCTCGATACTCCAACTCAACTTGCAAGTGGCATGCATTTAAACGGTACGTTGACATGCCTATATGTGTCTTGAAAGCTGTACGATAGGCCCACAAAGCATCGTTCACCTTCTTGGACCAGTTTTTCCTTGAAGAATTCATCGCATCCTCTAGTATTTTCTTAAATTCCCTATTAGAAACTTCAACTTACCCGTTGGTCTGAGGATGATATAGGGTTGCTATGCGATGTTTTACTCCATACTTATTCAACAACTGTACAAACTGACGATTACAAAAACATTTTTCCCCGTCACTGATGATAGCTCTAGGTGTGCCATAATGGGTGAAAATATATTTCTTGAGGAATCCAATCACTACCTTTGCATTGTTTATAGGCAATGCCATTGCTTCTACCCACTTGGAGACGTAGTCAACTTCACAAGTATGTACTCATTTAAGAATTACGATGGAAATGGTCCCATAAAATCAATCCCCCAGACATCGAATAGTTCTACCTCTAGAATACTTGTTAGAGGTAATTCATTCTTTCTCGAGATATTCCCTGTGCGTATACATCGATCACATCTCTTCACAATCTCAAAGGCGTCCCTAAACAATGTAGGCTAATAAAACCCCGAATGTAGGATCTTAGCTGCTATCTTTGAAGCCCCAAAGTGTCTCGCATATGCAGCTGAATGACAATGCTTTGAAATTTGAGGTACTTCTTATTCAGGCACGTACCGTCGGATAATCTGATCTGTCCCACGACTATAGAGAACTGGATCTTCCCAAAAGTAATAATTCAACTCTGTGAAGAACTTCTTTCTTTGATGACCCGAATAATTTGGTAGGGGATGGACTTGGCCAAGTAGTTTACAATATTAGCGTACCAAAGTACTGTCTCCACACTAAGGATTTATTCATCTGGGAAAATTTCGTTTATATCTACTGGCTCATCTGGTTGACTAAACTCCAACCGAGATAGAAATCATGCATCTCTGAAATGTGGCTGGAGCTTTGCATAGACCAAAAGGCATCCTACGATAAGCAAAGGTACCATAGGGGCATGTGAATGTGGTCTTTTCTTTGGTACAACTTGAACTGGCCGATCCATACACTATCTGATATAGGATAGATGATGCCTATATCTAAGAGATTCAATACCTTGGTCCGGACCACTTCTTTCGTATTTGGGTTTAACCTCCACTGCATCTCTACATTGGGTCGAAAATTCTCTTCCATGAGAATCTTATGCATGCACAACAAGGGCTGATCCCTTTAATATCTGCTATGGTCCATCCTATTGCTGTTTTATGCTCCCTGAGTACCTGAAATAGTTTTTCTTCCTCCATATCATTGATTGTGTTCTAGATAATCACCAGGAGAGCATGATTCTCGCAAATAAGTATATCTAAGATGCGGTGGCAGTTACTTGAGCTCCAATTTAGGTGGCTGCTGAATGGACGGTACATGCTTTTTGGTTCATGTTCCAAGTTCTTCAAAGTGCTGTTTTCAAAAATACGGTGGGTTGGTTTCCGGAAATCGTGCACGAGTCTCAATCTCAAGGGAATCTGAATTTGTTAATTGAAAATGTGTGATACACGTCTCGTATGCATCTGAAGGATGTTGAAGTAGAAATGTATCAGGAACCACCTTGTTAATGACATCAATTCTGAAATAACTGTCGACTCGAAACGAAATTACATAGCTTTGAAAAGATTGAAGGAGATTCGTTCTTCACCTAGCCTCAAAATCAACTGCCCCTTCTAAACATCAATCAGTGCTTTGTCCATAGAAAAAAAAGGTCTACCCAGGATTAGTGGAATATCCTTATCTTCTTCCATATCCAAGATGAGGAAATCAGCAGGGAAGACAAGTTTTTCCACCTTGATTAGCACGTCCTCTATGATTTCCTTTGGGTGTGTCAAAGTTCGATCAGCTAATTTCAATGTCAATGTGGTTGCTTTGGCTTCTTCTAATCCAAGTTTCCTAAAAATAGATAGATGCATTAATTAATACTTGCGCCAAGATCACACAAAGCTTTATCAAAATAAATTTTACTAATAGTATAGGGAACAGTAAAACTCCCTGGATCCTTCAATTTTGGTGGAAGCATTTGTTGGATAGAATATCCTTTAAGAATTGGCGTAGCTCAATATTTGGAATAGTGCATCAGCAAGTGGGATATTTATATGGAGCTTTTTGAACACTTCAAGAAATTTTTTGTAGTGCTACTCCATCTTGTGCTTCCTCAACCGTTATGGGAATGGAATGGATGGCTCATAGGGATTCACCGAATTATTTAGCATTTGCTGTGACATTGCTGAACTTTCTTTCACCGGTGTCTTCCTGGTGTTGTCAATCTGATTCTCCTTCTTTTCTTCAAAAGACTCCACTTGCTCTGTATTTGTACCTGACCTTTTTACATGTATCTCTGGTAGCTAAACTCCACTTCATGTAGTAATGGCTTGAACATGCTCCCTAGAACTTATTTCTGTATTGCGTGGCAAAACACCGTACTCTTCATGTCATAGAAAGAGCTAACTATCCCATCTGTGTCTCCAAATTCTTCATAGTTGCACCTTAATTTTGGAAGTTTGTTTCAGTCT
>CAIGRO010271513.1:0-12241 GCA_903798355.1 Fraxinus baroniana
AAACAAGTCCTGCAATCACAACAATTGTTATTGATGTTGGACTAATAAATGCTAAGAAGAAATAAATAACCTTTTATAGATAAAATACTTACAAAAATGATTGCTTTGATGTTGTCATTAGTTATTGGAAAAGCAAGTTCTCCACTTTGTTGTAATCTGAGTAGTACATCAACTATGTCTTCACCACCCAACACGCCATTGCCTCTTTTGGTTTTAGCCAGATTATCTCTATGCTCATTGATCATGGAATCAAGAATTGCATCAAGTTTACCCCGCATCTTCAACAATCTATATTTATTCCAACTCATGACTTGTAGAAATTTTGAAGACGGGAAAAAGTCAGCCAATTCAAAGCCTCCAGCCAAGGCTCCTGCTTCCTTAATCAGCTTTCTCAAATGGTCTTTGTCTCTTAGTACTTCACCGAATGCTGCTCTGCATGTCATCGAACTTGTAAATGAGAATATTCTATCAGTTAGGTTGATGGGTTTCCCAGAAGATGACTTGATAGTTTTCAAAAGATGTGCAGCTTCCTCCAGCCTTATAGAGCCAAATGATCGGACATTTTTGGGGCTCAAGAGCTCCACAATGCATAGTTTACGCATTTGCCTCCAATACTCGTTGTATGGACTAAAAACAATATCAGTATAGTCATACCACATAATCTTACCTCCAATACTTTCTGGCCTATCAGCACAAGCAGGATCATGAACCTTTAGTACATCTTTGGCAGCTTCACGTGATGATATGACAATTGCAGAAATTTCACCAAGCTGTAGATGGACGACTGGACCGTACTTTTTAGTTATATTTCTTAGAGCATGATGAGGGGGTGCACCAACAAAGTGGTGCAAGTTTCCTATCAAAGGCAGCTTCCATGGACTTGGAGGTAATTTTATGTTCTTATTAGCAGATTTCGGTTTCTTCAATCCCTTAACTAAAAGAAAGATGAAGGAGATGAAAAGTAAGAGAGTGGTGAAGTCGAAGGGAAGAAGCTGAAATTCCATCATTTTTCCTCCAAGTTCAGTTGTCTGTTTTGTTTGTTGCACTAAATGCACCCAAAATATCACGTATATATAGTAGGTTAGTACGTGTATCAATATTGACTGGAATTTGCATACATAAGATTTATTATTCTACTTTGATTTTTTTTTCACTGAATTTGACCGGTATAATATCCATAATTCACACGACATCATTCTTTGTTTTCCACAGGATTATTCTTTCTTAATTTCTGTTGCTTTTCAAAGTGAAAAAAATTCTTATATAAGAGATTAACTTTGATCCATTCAAAACTAAAAATAAGGTTTAAAACTTAAAAAATCAGATATTAATTAAATTTTATTTAGAAATAATTAATTAAAAATATTAAGGTCACAATTCTATACAATTTGCTCACAAATAAAAAAAATTTATAGGTCGCAAATTATTTCGCGATTATAAATCAAAATATTTATAGGTCACAATTTATTTGTGAGTCACAAATAACAAATTTTATTAATCACAATAGGCCACCATGCGGATCTCCCTATGCTTTTCATTTTTCATCTCGGTCCGAAGAAACCAAAATATCCGTAGAGATATGATAGTGCGAATGTGTCCACAACGAATCCACAACGAACATACTGTCCAGAATACCACCAAATCTGGAACCTTGGTCTGACTCCTCCTAAAATCATAGGTATTTGTAAAATATTCCCAAAGTGCTGCCATACCTAACTACTCCCAGTGAAGATGTGATCGATAGTTTGGTCTTAGAACAACACTGATAGTGAGAGGCCAATGGCATCCAATCATCCTCTGAATAACCACATCTACTGAAATGAGGTCTTGTCATAATATCCAGCTATAAAAAGAGATAGTAACCAGTAAAATGAAGCTCCACAATAATCGATACGAGTCCTGATACTGGCGTCCCTTACGTATAAGATGACATGCTGAGTTGGTAGTGAAGCTACCATTCGATGTATCCCGTCAAACAAAAAACGTCCTATATCCCACCCAATATCATAAAAAAAAATCCTGCATCGTCGTAAATGTATGTTGACGATGTGGGAATATGAATGCCAGCATGGTGTCACCCATCCAACCACCACCAACAAACAACCAAAAACACCCAGCTAAATAGATTAGAGGAGATGAGAAATCACACCAAAACCCCAAAATCCCAAATCTATCGGTGTCGTGAATAGTTAGGAGCACCGCTCTGCGCGCAGCGATGATGAGCACCACCCGCTATGCACTTTGCGCAACAAGTTCCGTTGCATGTGGCATTGGGTGTAGCATAGGCTCATCATCATTGTGCATAGCGGCAAGCTCTGTGCTGCTCCTCGTTGCTCGCAGCAGTGTTTAGACCCTATTGTGTGCGCGCCCATACTAGCAACGACTGTGAGAGCAACCTTTCATCTACTTGTTGCCATCGGAGAAAGAGAAGGAAGATGTGGGTTATGTGGTTTTGGGATTTTTAAGGTTTAGGTTGTTATTGAATATTATTAATATTAAATATTTGAATTAATATCTGATTTTGTATAAACAAATTTTAGATCCGATTTTATAAGTCGGATCTTAAAAATATCAGGTTGGGTATAATTTCCACTTTCAAATTTGTGGTGCCAATATTGTAGAACTTTTATTCTTAAAAAGCCGTTGCGATACTAAAATGTGGATAATTCTATTTATACAGGGCCGATGCCAATATTGACTTGCAGAACTTTTATTCTTAAAAGATCTACGGGATACTAAAATTTGAATAATTCGATTTGTATAGTGGCCTTGTACGTTACAAGAAACAAAGCTCCTAAAATTTTCTACAGCCAGACTTGACTAGCTTGATATAGATATTCTACTCGAATGCGATGCTAGACTACTTTAAGCACCACAAGTCATCTAACTCTGAATAAAGTTTTATTTTAGTTACTTGAATTTTCTCTAGTTCTAAACTCGTCACCGAAGTATAAAATTTCTTTCAACTTGATCATCAATATTAATTTTTCATAAGATTTAACATCCATTCGTGTGTGGCAGACCAATTTTCCTGCATGGACTCTTAATTTGTAATGCTAGTTTCATGCATTTGCTTGTCAACGATGCAAAGATGCATTTCTAGTAATAAAGTTGTGCTATTGAAATGTGAATTTTAAAACAATAGAGCATTTTGTAAGCCCGATTTTAACATGTGATTATTGTAAAACTAGATAAGAGTCTTATAGCATTAATTCATATTGTCTACATAGGAAGAACCGCCTGTTACGTAGGAAAGGATGTTAGATTTTGTGAAGGGATCCTTATAGATGGCCAAACTGTAATGAAATTAAAGCATCAGTGATGAATCTGGAATTGAGAAAATTGCAACTGAAATGAAACTTTAGTCAAATTTGGAAAAGACCTTTCCTGTCAACAGATTCAGTATCCAAATTCTTTTTGGTTGCTTTTGTTTTCATGGTATAGAAATAATGAATCTTAGTGCTAATAAGGCATTATCCGCATAATTAGTCAAAACTATAAATGACTTCGAAATGCACATGCCTTTGAATTCTCCCATTTCTTTTATCAGATATCTTCTGTTTGGCTAGGCTTAATTCATTTTATATTATAAATAAGCCAGCTTCTTGCATTTTTTAAAAACCTGTTCACGAAAATATGTCTAATTAAAATCACCGCAAGTGTACGGTTCATTAACTAGTAATTAAAAAGAAAACTTTTTGAGCCCGAGTATCGTCCCACAAGGATTGATTAGTTTAAATTCTAATTACCGCGACCTTAACCGAAACAATAAAAAATGAGAGTGTTTGTTTTGATGAAATTATAAAATGATAAATATACAAGTGTAAATGAATTAACTAACAAATTCAAATTGGCGGTGAATGTAAATTGAAGTGTTCTCTAATATGTGATAAGCGTACTAGGATCACGAATCCTTATATAATAATCTTTTTAAACCTAATTAGACACTTTGACAACACGATGAAATATTGACGAATCAATGTTCCTAAATTATTCAACACTCTCTCTCGAGTAATGTCAAACATATTCTCATATATGACCCGACTATATCTTCATGACGGATACGAACATTCAATAATGCACGAGCTTTTGTGAACACTTAAAGATTCACACAAGGCATAGCGGTATATTTCTATCCTCTACCGGACCCTATGACAATTTATATATGTCGAACTTATTCCTCTTCGTTCGAATACATGCAATAAGTCACCACACTCACACAATTATGTGCACAATAATTATGGAGAAAATAAGAACATATAATTCAAATATTCAAAACGTGTTTTTATTGTCAAGAATGTAAAACTAAGAAATAAAAATCATATTACGTAATTTATCGTTCTCCTAGCACAATTCTTGATTTTATTCTCATGTTCTTTGCTTTGATCTTCTCATTCTTGGCTTGTTCTCTTCTTTGAAAGCTCTTCAAAATATGTTGTAATGTCTTCCTCTTACTTTTGGACGGTCCTAGGGTTTTAAAAGAAGCCCCAAGATTCTTTTCCGTAAGAGTTGTACTTAAATTAAGAAATCAGAAAATTTTTGCCGATTTGGCGGGGTGGGTAGAAAATGGGACGGCTGCCCAGACTTAAGAATTGGCTGTTAATTCGGTTTAGGGTTGGGCGACCGCCTGACAAATATAACTAGACGGCTAACGAGTTATAAAACTTTTGCAAATTTTCTTTTCAGTCCTTTTCTTCATTGTTTCTTCCATTTGGTCCTCCACATTAAATTACTTCAATTGTAGTGCATCAACTTTGACTAAAATGCATATTAGTCTCCAAAATTCCATCAATTTGCCAATTTATCCTTATTTCTTTTCCTATTGCTTAGAAATGGGGTCCAAAACTGAAATAAGATAAAATTAACCTAAGTTAAATAAAATGCAATAATAAAACAACAACAAAAGCTTTGTAATATGGCCCCAAATAAGTGCACAAAAACGCAATTATCAAACACCCCAAACTAAAACCTTTGTTAGTCCTCAAACAAAACAATGCACAACAAAACTTAGGAAATAAACCATGTCACTAACCAAAACAAATCTCCAATAACAAATTCACGTTAAACGGCTTACCATATGCCCCAGGTTTCAATTTAAATAACACTCTAGTAAGATCCTAACAACATCAAAATAAATTTTTACTTATCCAATGCTCAACTTAATGTGGGTGATTAGCCAATATTGAACTCACACCCATACTAGAACACAACCAATTAAATGTTATTGATTTAATCATAATTCCATTCCCAGTGTGGTCAGTTTTCATCACATCTCTCGTGCAAAATTACTTCTTCTGCTCTTCTCTCCAACCCAAGATATTTTCGCTCATGTGGGTTTATAATAATCATTAAAATGCATTTTTCCACACAAAGTGAACATGATTAGATACTTATATCTCTAGATGGAAAATGGTAAGTATTTTCTCAAAGTCACACAATCAGTTTCCAGAGTTCAAAGCTTGAAGTCTTTACATGGAACCTCTCACTTCTGATAATGTAAATCCCTTTTTCTTTCTTTCACTATGAATATATTTTGATTGCTATATTTTTTTTCTTTCTACATCTTATGTGCAAGACGTTTCTCCATTAGGCTTTCTAAATGACCATATAGAGAGTTTTAGGCCGATAACTCCCAAGTTAGATAACCATAGAGCACTAGGTTTTAATTACCTCAACAAGCTTAATAACCAGAATCATAAAGACTACAAAGAGAAGTGAAAGATGTATAACATTTTCTTTTCACATGGGATTCGAATTTTAACATTGGTCAGTGCCCGTTTTAGACTTCTTAAGTCAAACTCCTTCAACTAAAGATCCGATCCAAGAACTTCAAACCATCGAACTTCTATGAACACAAGAACTAATCTTCCCGCCCCCAAACTACTTTTTAGCAATTGGTTTATATATAAAGGATTTGGGGATTTTATTCAACCCTAGGTCAACACATCAACCATTAAATCCACATAATCAAGTCATGCTCCAAGATAAGTGATAAGTCAATGATGGATATGCGCTCAAGTAAACAAGTCTAACATGGATAAGCACTCAAGTAAAAGCATTAGATACGAGGTTGTCCCATTCTAGTTATAGTTATACTCAATTCAAACAAATATAATCACTGGCGGTAAGTCGTTCAACGCTATACTAGACACTAATTTTTTTTTTACAAACTCGATAAGCATTTGAAAAGTAAGCAACGAAGAACCTAACAAAGATCCTAATTCTCCAAATACTTACTCCTACTCCCAAACAAAAAGATTACAGTGTCTCCAATGTAAAAACAAAGATAAACCAAATAAGGAGTAAGGATCAGAAACACCTCGGGGTAAATGCGGATAGGTAGAATGATCAAGTTGGTCCGGCTAGTATATGTCATGATGACCACCACTTTTCTTTGTTGCTATGCTTCAACCTAAGAATTCAAAATAAATATTAATGATAGAAAATAAGGTTTAAATATTTGTAATGTATTCACACCCCAAAAATTTATAATCTGCTAACATTAAAAAGATTGAAATCTAGGTGCATCCTTAAAAATGCATGTCACATCAATGTAAGCTTAATGTAAGTTAACGATATGCCTAATAAAATAAACTCAATAAGTAAACATGCCTAAGTTACTAATGCAAATCTTAAAGTATTGCCTAAAATGTGTTAAAAACCGTTTAAATGCATGAATTTCTAAATTAATGCAATCCCTAAAACTACTTGCAATGCAATAGTTAATCAAAATAAGGAGAAATGGATAGAAAAAATGGGCTGCCTCCCATTAAGCGCTCAATTTATAATCTCAAGCTTGACTTTTGCATAAGTGTATCATGGCACTTTGAATATGACTTTGGAAATCATGTTTAACTTGCTCAATTTGACTTTGGGATCATAATATGAATTCTTAGATCCAATGTTTCGTTTAATTAAATTGATTCACATAGAGATATGAAATTGAATTAATTAAATAGACTCAATGAAAACCCAAGATGGATAAATTGAATACAATAGAAGAATTCGATCGAACACTACATTATGTTATGAATCTTGAATTAATAATAAAGGTGATCAATAGATGAAATTGTTTTGTTCAAATATTTATCACGTATCTGTTTCTCCAATTATCCGTTGTTTGCAATTTTTTTATATTTTCAATTTGTTAAAAGTATTTAGCCAAAATCATCACAATTATTTAATTACTTTTGTCAAATAGGAGTTAGAACAAGTAAATTAAGTCTAAAGTATTGTCTTCGTGGGAACAATAATCCGGACTCAAAGGTCCATTATATTACTTGTCGTACACTTGCGATATAAAAAACGCAACAAGTTCTTGGCACCGCTGCCGAGGACTCTTTACTTTTAATCTTAGTTTATTTTATTTTTAACTGTTATTTGATTTTACTTTTAAAAAAAAGTGTTCTTTGTATGCTCCGTACTCAAGGCGACGATCTTGAACTGTTCGGCTCGGAAATAGAACGTACTTTCAGACGAAGACGCAATGAATACAAACAAAAACAATATCAAATGACCGACGGTCAAAATATTCATATTCCTATTCAACCAATTGGTCAAGTGGCCAGCAGCGCTATAGGATCAGTAGTAGAAGCGAAGGGAAATAAACGAAGGAGACCTGCCAGTTTCAATATTTTTAACGCCAATAGTCGTGCTTGTACGCTTCAGTATTGTGTATCCAGATTTCGGGGTAAACAAATTTCAGATAAGAGCATAATGGATCATTTTGATGAGCAATACTCTTCAATTCTCCAGATTTCTCTAAAATTATCAAAATCTCCATGCTCCGGGGGTCAATGAAGATGCTATTAAATTGCGGTTATTCCCATATACACTTAAAGATGCCGCATTGGAGTAGCTAGATGCCGAACCTCATGGAAGCATTACTACAAGGGAAGAACTGACCAGAAAATCTTGCAATATATTTTTTCCACGACGAAAGTAGCTAAAACTAGATTGAAAATTCAAACTTTCCAACAACACGATGGAGAAAGCTATCACGAGGCATGGAACAGATTTAAAGAGCTGTTGCGAAAGTGTCCCAATCATTGGATCCCAATCGGTAATCAAGTGCAATACTTCTACACCGAACTTTTAACACCGTCAAAATCTCAGGTGGATTCCTCTACGGGTGGACTGATTATAGGAAAATCAGTACAACAAACATTGGATCTATTTGAGCTAATCGCCACTACACACTCGATGTTTTCATCAGAAAGAGTGGTACCATCGAGAGCATCTGGGATGTACGAATTGGATAACATCACATCTAAAAATGCACAGATAGCGGCTTTAACAAAGCAGGTAGAGCTGCTGGTGAAGTCACAAATGAGAGGAGCACATGTAGTGATAAGTGGTTGATCATGTGAAAACTTTAGAGCTAATCATTCAACTGAAAACTGTATGTCTATGGGCTTTTCCGAGGAACAGGTCAACTTTATTTAGAATGGCTCCCGTAATTTCAACTCTTATTCACAAACTTATAACCCAGGATGGAGATAACATCTAAACTTCAGATGGTCCGATAATTAGCCCGAAAATCTCCTAAATAATTTTAAGCAAGAGAATAAACCAAGTTTGGGGGAGATGTTTTATCAATATGTGCAGAAAACAGACAAAGTATTCCCACAGATTGATACCAATTTTCAAAATCAGCAAGTATCTATCAAGAAGTTGGAAACACGGACTGGTCAAATAGCTCAACAACTTGCAGAACGTCTATAGGGAACATTGCCAAGCAATACAATGATAAATCCTAAAGAGCAAGTGATAGCAATAAAGGTAGTGGAAAACAATCCACCCAAGGCTCCTATAAAAGTTAAAGCATATGTGCCTCCACTTCCATTTCCTCGAAGACTTTAAAAGAAGTCAATGGAGGAAAATATTAATGCTATAACTACAAGGAGTGGGGTACAATTACCAAAGATTATTGTAAAACAACAGAAAGAATAGAGGACCGGGAAGGTGTTGATGAAGTTATAATGGAGGAAAAATTTGCATCTGCTTCAATTGAGAATAAAGAAAGTATAGAAGTATCCACTACCAAGGTACCAAGTCCAGTTAAGGCTTACGTGCATCCCAATCCTTTTCCTCAACTACTCAAGAACAACAAATAAGATACAAAATTTGATAATTTTCTTGATGTTCTCAAGAAGCTTTAGATCAATATTCCGTTGATCGATACGATATTACAAATCTCAAGCTATATAAAATTTTTGAAAGAGATGTTGACAAAGAAAAGAAAGCTTCCAGAGTTTGAAATTGTGGCATTAACGGAGGAAAGTAGTGCAAGAGTGCAAAGCAAATTGCCTCCCAAGTTGAGAGATCCATGGAATTTTACATTGCCTATTTCAATTGGAAACTCTTGTGTTATTAATGCATTGTGTGACATGGGTGCTAGTATAAATCTAATGCCATATTCTGTTTATAGGAAATAGGGATTAGATGAAGTCATATCAACATTAATAAAGCTACAACTAGCTGATACAACAATTTCAAAGTCACGTGGTAAAGTTGAGGATGTGCTCATAAAAGTAGGAAATTTAATATTTTCGGCAGACTTCATTGTGCTGGACATACTAGAAGATCGAGACATTCCAGTTATATTGGGTCGACCATTCTTAGCAACAGGTCGAACTCTTATTGACATGGAAAATGGTGAGTTAATATTGAGGGTGGAGGATAAGCAAGAGATATTTAATATTTATACCCAACTTAAGAAATCTTCTAAGAACAAGAATTGCTGTGGAATTGACGAAGAAGAACCACCTGATCAATGGAAATATCAAAATATGGAGAGCAAAAAAAGGGGGCATAAATGAAAATTGCACAAAGTGCAATGATGGTATAACTTGGTTCGAGCCACCATAATCAAACATGGTACAAAGTCAACCTAATGACGTTAAAGAAGCGCTTCTTGGGAGGCAACCCAAGTTTTTTTTCCTTTTTATTTATTTTGTTTTTAAGTTTTAGGATAGTTTAATTTATTTTAAATTTATTTGTGTCACCTTATCCTTATCCCTCTTCTCCTTAGATTTTCGTTATACTAGTTGGTTTAGTAGATGTTAGAGCTAAGTAATAGTTGTTCCAATTATTTGATCTAATACTTTATTTGATTTTTCAGGAACATGACTTCACGGAACATTTAAAACAATATTGACTAAGGAGCCAACATGAGCAACAAGAAAGCTAGCCATTGAATTACTTGCCATATCAGGAGAGTCTTTTCTTTTCTTCATCTTCTTCCTCACCCCTTTATCTGCAGATTTAGAATTAAAGACATTGATGACAATTTCTAGTTTAAGTTTTGGGGGTGGAAAACACGAGTTTTCATTTTCTTTATGTGTTTTTGTGTGCTTTTATTATTTTAAAAAAAAAGTTTGAAAAAAAAATATTAAAAATTTCAAAAAAATAATATAATAAAAATATTTTCTTAATTTTTTTTTCTTTTTTTTTTTTTGCGTGCTTGTGTGAGTCGGTGGGCCTAACTGGCAACGACGAATATATTGAATCATGAATTGATTTGTAAATGGTGAATAAGTTTCATTTTTAGATTAATTTTTGCTTTTCCATGTAAAATTTGATATATATTGAACACATGAATTAAGTTAAGCATTGTGTAGGAATAAGTTGATTTCATAATTGAAATAGTGGACCATAGATGCTAAACCTAAACCACTAAATTTTACACTCTTGGACCAAACTTAGAACAGTTTGGATAGATTTCACTATTGTAGGAAGATGTTGAGATAAATAGGAATTTCATGTGTAAAATTAAAAATCTTGTGTAGATTGTATAAGGTCAATATGATGCAATTGAGTGAAAATCTCAAGTTAGAAGTCACTTTATTTGAATTGATGTTAAATGAGTGACATTACACTAATCAAGGTATAAATAATATTTTTATTAGAAAACTTTTCTTCGTAGCTTTTATGACTCGATCAATTAAGCCTGCAATGATTTTTAAAATCCTGGTGCCCTACGGTGATCGGACTTGGGAGTCATCGATCGAAAGTTTTTTACATGAGCCATTTAGAAAGCTTAATGGATAGAATGCTTCAAATAAAGAAAAAAAATTATTATTAAAAAAAACTAATATTGAAAAAAAAAATAGAAAAAGTAGGTGCATGAAACAAAAGACGCACGAAATACATTGGTTATATCCCAAACACTTGTTTCAGAAAATTTGACTTGTGATAAGATATTGTTAGCCTAGTTAAGTTCGAGAGATTGAAACAATTAAATTTAATGGAGAATCCTTGTTTATTGAAATGTTGAATTGCAATTGGTGAAATTTTGCCACACTAGAGAGGTGAGGATAGTAAAAAAATATAAATGTAGTTCACACACTGAAAAAGAATGAAAGAATAAGTTTGGGTGTATGTGAATCTTACTAGTGATGAAAGAACATATTTGACCATTGATGGTCGGGAATTGAAACAATTTATGAATTCATTATGCTATACTTAATTCTTCACACACACACATACACATGTCAATTTTACATTGGAAAAATGGATTTTAATTTTTGTATTGTGATTATAAAATGTGCATAGATTTGATATTATGATTTCAATCCTTTGATAAAAAGCCAAGTTAGCTAGCTAAATTTTATTTCTTTACTTGATTGACTGGCCATCAATTAGGTAATTAGCATTACTTCACTACAACAAAACTGTGATTTTGAGACAAAAAAATGTTGTTGCAAAAATTGAGATTTTGTTGCAAAAGTAATTTAGTGACGACAATACGTTTGTTGTAGGCATTGTCGCACTATATGAGTCACGGAATATGTTCTACGACAACTTTCAATCATTCCTCGCAATAACAAAATCGCGATAATATTTATTTGACGCAAAAAATATGAAATGGCGACAAAATATTTGTCGCAATGAATGTGTCACGAAAAATGACAAGTCAGTTTATCGCAACGAATATTCCAATAAATGTTTTGCAAGAAATATGTTTGTTACGAATGTTAAGTCGTCGAATGTATTTTGTGACAACTTTCGATCATTCATTGTATTAACAAAATTGCAACACTATTTATTTACCGCAGAAAATACGAAATAGCAACACTATTTATTTGATGCAAATTATGTCCGTTAATGATTACCAACGAATTTCCTTCGCTTTTATGAATTAAAATTTTTAAAAAATGATTTTATTTTAATAATTATTTTCTTGATAACTTAATTTATTACAGGTTAAACCTGGAAATAAAAAATGCAAAAATTATAA
>CAIGRO010271520.1:0-10985 GCA_903798355.1 Fraxinus baroniana
AAAACAAAGTCAAACGAATAGGGTAATTTTTTCTAATTGTTTAATTTTTTTTTTATTTTTTATTTTTTATTTTTTTAATTGGAACAAATTTTAGACACAATGGTAGAAAAAATTATCACTTTAATGGATAATTTCCATAAAAAATGAAATCAAACGGACACCAAACTTTCAACATTTTTCAGGTGGAAAATTATACCAATCAAACACAATTAATTACAATTCTCAGTAAATCAAATTCTAGGCAATTCAATTTCCAGTAAAACATTTTCTTTCCACCCATTTTCCACCTTTACAATCAAACGGCCCCTTAGACAACAAGTTAATAGTGTTGTAATATACACCACCGAGATGTAGAACACAAAAACGAACCACGGAGAAGGAATGAAGAAGAATAGAATGAATAAGCTTGAACGCAAATGTATGCAGTCCTAAAAGCGTTGTTTGCTCTCTCTAGAAATGAAGATGCTTTAGAGACTTTGAGCAAATAGCCTTAACGGATTTATCTAGCATTTAACAGGATTGCTAAAGCATTAAAGAAATCCAGGAATAGGAACTCAAGAACAATCAGTTGAATTTTGTATAAAGTTTGGATGATCTTGATTCACAAATTTGAAAATCATCAAAAATCATCATAGTTATAGAGAAAGACATTCCTTTTGATTAATGGACATGATTATCAGTGAAAAGGCATCAAAACAAGATGAAGAGGTGCCTAAAAACTAGCCTAATGGCTAATTTTAACTTTGGGATATGAACGGTAGTGTGCCCATGTGACCAGCAGAGAAAAAAATTCCATGCTGGTCGTGTCTGGGCTGTCGATCTATTTTTCAACCCTCTCGAGTCCTTCGTCTAAATCTTAAATATTCGAACAATATACAACAACCCTCACTTATTCAAAAATTCTCTAACAAAATTCAAAAGAAATCATTTCTATGCATAAAGCGAGGTAGGTGTCTAAGGATTTGAACCTTGCCTTAGTACAAACGTCTCAAATTAATAATTTGAGATTCTCAATAGAGCGGTTACATCGAGTAATTTTATTTTTCTTTATCGACTTCCAATCTGTTGTCGTTTATATAACTTGGAGTGAAATCTATTTGTTTGATTAAAAGTTATATAGAGGCATAATAATAATAATAATAATAATAATAATAATAATACAAATGATTGTGGTTTTATTGGAGTCCAATCATATGATTAGGATAATGCACCTAATACAAATAAGGCACCAACTCTTTTGACCCTAAATGGAATCCGGTCCAAGTTTGGTTACTTTCCCTTTCCCTTTAATGTGAAAAGACGTTTTTCGCTTCATCCCAATGCCACACGGTCTATGCAGTTCCTTTACAAAAGGAAACTTTATGGGAATTTGCCAAAGATTGTGATAGGGGTGTTTTTTATGGATATTATTGAGAAAAAAATATATTTTAAATAGTGATATAGTGGGAAATATGTGGTTAAAAAATAAGAAAAAATTATTGATATGATAAAAAATATTATTTTATTAAATAATGTGTGATTAAAAAATGATGAAAATATAGTCTCTATGTTTGAGCCACATTAAAATTTTCATTTTCATTCTTATACTCATTTTCAACCACACATTTTTCAATAAATAATATTTTATATCACATCAATAACTTTTCCTTCTTTTTTAACCACACATTCTTCATCAATCTATTATTTCAAAGGGTTATGCTTGATGTACCTAATTTTTTACATAATGGATTACCTAATTGGCAAGTGGCGTCCCCCATCCAATAGGGGTCGTCACTTGCCAATTAGGTAATCCATTATGTAAAAAATTAGTACAAATAAATTATTCCTATTTCAAAATATATTTTTCCAAAATAATGTGGCTCAAAACCTCAAACACACCCACCATAGAGTATGAGTATATTAACATTTTGCGCCCATGTGTTTGAATTTGAGAGGGACCACAAGTTGATATCGTGATAACTATTTTTATTCAGATGCCGAAAGTGTGAAAAAAAGACTCATCAATGAGATATTTTGATCATCTGATTTCCCACCACTATCAAATAATTCAGAGGAAATAAATTAAGATTTCCAAACACTAATATAAGTCAATTATTTCATGATTAGGTAGATGTATATGACTTTTCATTTTAGGCTCCGTTTAATAGGTCGAATTTTTCATTTTTCAACTTTTGTAATGTTTGATTGACGAAATTTTTTCTGGAAAATATTTTTCAACTTTCTAAATTTTCCACCTGTTTGAGGAAAATAATTTCTTGATGTTTTGGTAGGAAAATATTTTCCAACTTTTCAATTTTTATTTTTATTTTTTTACAATTAGAAAAAATTCTAGACACAATGGTAAAAAAAGTTTCACTTTTATTGACAATTTTCATGTAAAACAAAGCCAAATGAATGATATTCGGTATGATTTTTTTTTTCAACTTTTTTTGGGCAATTGGAACAAATTCTAAACCCAATGGTAGAAAACATTATCACTTTAATGGACAATTTTCATAAAAAATGAAGTTAAACGGATACCAAACTTTCAATATTTTCCATGAAAAAATATATCAATCAAACACAATTAATTACAATTCACAGCAGAACAATTTCTAGAAAAAACTTTTTTCCTGTAAAATATTTTCTTTCCATCCATTTTCCATCTTTCTATTAAAGATCCCAGCGCCAACATATCCCCGTGTTCTCTCTTTTCCTATTAATGAGAAAGTATTTATGGATCTCGTGAAATGTGTAGTTAAAATTAATTGTTGACTTTAACTTATATTTTTATTAACTTTTTATAGCTAAGTCAAACACAAACTCTCAATATTATTTTATGAACTTTCAATTATCCGTTTGATTGCAAGAGTGAAAAATTGGTGGAAAGAAAATGTTTTACAGGAAAAAGAATTTTCTAGAAAATGTTTTACTGAGAATTGTAAGTGTGTTTTATTGGTATAATTTTTCACCTGAATTTTTTTAAAATTTTGGATCTTTTTGTTCACGTTTGGCTTTTTTTCATGAAAATTGTTCATTAAAATGAAATTTTTTTGTACAATTGGTTATGAAATTTGTTAACATTGCCAAAAAGTAAAAAAAATAAAAATTACTTGAAAACTATTTTGTCATCAAAGTTTAGTGTTCATTTTGGTTTCGTTTGACATGAAAACTGTCCATTAAATTATTATTTTTTTAACAATTGGTTATGAAAATTGTTACCAAAAAAAAAAAAAGGCAGAAACTGGAAAATCAATTCCTACAAATTTGGTGGGAATTGATTTTCCCCAATTTTGAGGAAAACCAAGCGCGTTGAGCAAAATCAAGAAAACATTTTCGCTTCCAAATTTGGCTAATCAAACATGAAATTAGGTGGGAAAAAAAAAATATTTTCTTAGTTCCATGGAAAATAATTGATATCAAACGGTATGGTGATTCTACGAGGATGGAAAATAATCAAATATAACTCATTACCTAGAGCATGTTTGGTTAGGCTTAAGACAAAAGAAGCTATTTTATAAGTACTTATTAAAAAGGTCGTATGTTTGAATGTCATGTGCTCATATGTTTTGGATTGCAAAACTTTGCTTATAGCTTTTGACTGTCGTCAAATTACATAAATATTTTCAGAATGTTTTACTTGATATTTAAAGCCAAAGCTTAGTTTTTTAAGGAATTTTTCCATGTCAAAACCAATGTTGCAGATTGATTTATGAACTGTAGGAGAAACTCACCTCTTTTCGTCGAAGAGTGTTCTTTTATAGTCAAGGAAAAAATTGGATTTCGCTGATAATCATATTCTTTTAACGTTGATAAAGTGAAAGGTAAATCGATAATTCACTTGATTAACTTTTCTTATAATAAGTTAGATAAGTTATGAATGGACTAAGCTTATGATCTTATTTCAATTTGGGCTAAAAAATAAGCAACCTCACAACATAAGCAGCATGTTTCAGTTGAACTTATAAGTCCATTCAAACATACTCCTAATCTTCCTCCATGCGTTACCATGAAACTTACAGAATTTAGGCACGACGACGCAATTATCAGGCTTTCTACTCTATGCCCATCTAATCCTATTAGTTTCAAAAGTTGGAAGGGTACATCTTTCAATAGCATTGATTAGCTATCTTGATATGCTCAAAAAATAAATTCTTTATTTTTAAAATTATTTTAACTTTATCGAGCTAAAGTTAAGAATTTACTTTATTATTCTTGAAAGGGAATATATGACTTTTCTACCTTGAATTATTCGAGTCAATTTTCGACACCTTTTCTACGACCAAATGAAAATGGTGTATTCCATCTTAAGATAAGTCTTTAACCTCCTCATTATTTTCAAAATATATTTCATTATCTTCTTTTTAATTACACATTTTTCAATAAAATAATATTTCATGCAAATTTTAAAAAATTTCTTAATTTCTAACCACGTATCCTCTATCAATTTACTATTACAAAATGTATTATTCTATGAAAATAGGACTCAAACAAGTCCTTAAGAGAATAAAGTAGTGTATTTACAGATATTAAACTATTGCCCCTTCTTTGTTTAGCAAATTAGGGACAAATGCTGCTTTTAATTTCAGTCTAATCCAATTCGAATTCTTTACACGCTGCAACGCACTGATGCATGAGTTTTATAGAAATCTGTGCAGAAAGTTGGATTTTTACTGTGTAATTAATGCAAATTTTGTCATTTTCGGCAGAAAAACAAAATTATCCTCAATGGCTATGCATGCTATTCATCAAGTGTCAATTTTTGGCACCATTTCTCGAAACAAAAGGCAGTGGAAAACGAATCCCAATGAAATCTGGGTCAAAATTTCCGTTTCTTGTTTGAATTTCACGTAACAACTTCCCCAATAATTTAAAGACTCCAATTAAGAAGCAAAGGTTGCAAGAACTTCTGTGAGCTTCAAAGGACTTCCTCTTCCGTTTTATGCAAAAAGAGCACTTTGAGAAAATTATATTGAGACGGTTCTCTATGAAAGTTCTTCTAATCGGATACTTTCACAAGATTATTTCTACAAGTTCAAAAAAATAACATCCATTCCAAATATAGTTTTTGACTTTTCAAATGTACACTCAAAGAGGTTCTGTATCTATCCGACAAATTACTTTCACTTTTGATATTATTTTCATTCTCTATGCATTTTATCGTGTCATTAGGGTCCACTGTTGGTCGATGATTGACCGATGTTCCATAAATAGTTATTGCCTTTTCTTTGAACCTTCTATCTTCCCACGACATTGCTCCATCTAACTTCCGCTATTCAAGCGCAAACATAAAAATATAGTCACAACCCACAAAAACATAAAGGGAATAAGGGAAATGTATTCAAGAATTCCAATCCTCGACTAAGTAAAAACAAAATGTTCAGCTAAAAGTTGATAAAAAAAATTAAGTCAAAATCAACAATTAATTTTAATAATGTATTTTATGCGACCGCAATTATTGAATGAGTTCAAGATTGTCCTCATTTGCACCAACTATTATTGTCCTCATTATCGTTTTTTACAGCCACTTTTGGTAGACTTACTATTTCCTTCTCAAGCTACTGCTCAAATTCACAGCTTCACATTAATGGATTATGGTCCAGTGTCTAAAGGGGATAAAGGGAGATCCTTCTTAGATAAGAACACTAATTATTCCATATAATGGCAAACAGCATTATACTAAATTAACATATCCCTGGCCCCCGGTCCCCTCTTGTTCAAAAGGCAATTAAATTCCACTAACAACTGTTAATTACTATGCATTTTTCCATCTTTTTTCTTGAACCTTTCTCTATTCCCCATGCATCATTCACCGAACAGAAACATATCAAAAAGAGACACGCATACATACACTATCTACTACTGGGGTCTCTCTCTAAATTAATCTTCTTTCTTCTGCACTTGTGATGCAATTTCCAATGGGGATTCTCCGTTCCTTGTATTGTTTCACTATTTTTGCAGTTTCTTTGATGTTTATGGTGAGAGTTTTGGCTTCTGATCCTCTTTCTGATGCACTTTTGAGCTTTAAATCTGAGGTTATTGATGATTCCAACAGTTTAAATGACTGGTTTGTGCCTTCTGGAGTGAACCCTTCCGGGGAAATTCTTGCATGTTCTTGGACTGGAGTGAAATGCAGTCAAAATTCTTCAAAAATTGTCCGTTTAGACTTGTCAATGAAGAATCTTAAGGGTCCACTATCAGGAAAACAGTTCAATCTCTTTGTTGACTTGGTTGATTTGAACCTCAGTCACAATTCATTCTCAGATAAACTTCCTGCCGGGATTTCTAGCATCACCAATCTAAAATCCCTGGATATCAGCATGAACAATTTTTCAGGCCATTTTCCTACTGGGTTTTCCAAATTCCAGAATTTGGTTGTTCTTGATGCGTTCAGTAACAGCTTTTCAGGACCTTTACCGGCCGATATTTCTGAAATTCAGTCCCTCAAGGTACTGAATTTTGCTGGGAGTTACTTCAGTGGACCAATCCCATCAGAATATGGTTCATTCAAGAACCTTGAATTCATTCATCTGGCAGGAAATAGTCTAAGTGGTAACATACCTCCAGAACTGGGGAATCTGAAAACACTGTCCCATATGGAAATTGGATATAACAGATATGAAGGAGAAATTCCATTGCAATTTGGGAATTTGAGTGAACTCAAATATCTTGATATTGCAGATGCCAATCTATTTGGTTCAATCCCAAAGCAAATCTGCAACCTTACAAAACTGGAATCACTTTTCCTCTTCAGTAATCTGCTCAGTGGAAATGTTCCATGGGAATTTAGCAAAATCTTGCCCATCAAAAGCCTGGATCTTTCAGACAACCAACTTTCCGGACAAATTCCGGATAGTCTTTCAGAGTTGAAGAATCTTAGGCTTCTAAGCCTAATGTACAATAATTTGGATGGATTTGTCCCTGAAGGAATTGCTAAGCTTCCACAACTTGATACTCTGCTTCTTTGGAACAATAACTTTTCAGGTTCACTCCCAGAAGACTTGGGAAGATACTCAAAGCTCAAATATGTGGATGTTTCGACGAACAATTTTGTGGGTAGCATACCACCTGATATATGTTCAGGAAGAGAGCTAATGAAGTTGATCTTGTTTTCAAACAATTTTACTCAAGGTCTGTCTCCATCTCTCGCCAATTGTTCCTCTCTTGTTCGTGTTCGACTAGAAGATAACTCATTCTCAGGTGACTTATCTTTGAAATTTAGTAACCTTCCTGATTTATCTTATCTGGACTTGTCTAGAAATAGATTTACAGGAGGAATTCCTTCTGATATTGATCAAGCTTACGGGCTTCAGTACTTTAATGTGTCTAATAATCCAGTGCTCGGAGGCATAATACCAGTAAAAACGTGGTCTCTGCCTCGCCTTGAGAACTTCTCTGTGGTTTCTTGTAGCATATCGGGCAATATTCCTCCATTTCAGCATTGCAAATCCTTGTCTGTTATTGAATTGAGTGCAAATAAGTTTTCAGGAATCGTCCCAGAAAGTATTTCCAATTGTAAGGAACTTGTGAGCATAGATTTGGCTAACAATAACTTAACAGGTCCTATTCCTTTAGAGTTGACTAAACTTCCTGCTATTGGGGTTATAGACATGTCTCGAAATAGTTTCATCGGTCCAATCCCAGCAGAATTTGGAAACTCTTCGACCTTAAAACTTCTGAATGTGTCCTACAATGACATCTGGGGTTTAATTCCTCCACAGAGGACTTTTAGAATGATGGATAGAAGTGCATTTTTTGGTAATCCAAAGCTCTGTGGGGCACCTCTGAGACCTTGTCATCGTGAAAGTCTGATTCCAAATGGACTAGAATTGGGAAGTAGAAGAACTCAAAAATTAGCCTGGATTCTAATAATCTGTGCAGTCATAGTCCTATTCATTATGACTGTGGTTTTTGGGATATTTTACTTCAAAAGACGACGTGAAGGCCAGTGGAAAATGGTTGCTTATAGTGGACTTCCTCAATTCACAGCAAAAGATATTTTGAGGAGCTTTAATTCTGTAGAAGTCCTGGAGGAAGTACCCGCATTGCCAGATTCAATTTGCAAAGTACTTTTACCCACTGGAATAACTGTTTCAGTGAAGAAGATTGAATGGGAACCAGGAAGAATGGAAATTGTGTTACAATTTTTGCACAGGATGGGAAATGCAAGGCATAATAATTTGACAAGATTGCTCGGGATATGCTACAACAGTCGTCTGGCTTATCTGTTGTATGACTACTTGCCTAATGAAAATTTGTCGGAAAAGATCAGAATGAAGAGGGATTGGCCAACAAAGTATAAGATAGTGATTGGAATTGCAAAGGGACTCTGCTTCCTTCACCATGATTGTTATCCAGCAATACCACATGGAAATCTTAAGGCGAGTAATATAATGTTCGATGAAAATATGGAACCTCGTTTGGTTGAATATGGAATCAAATCAATAGTTCAGTCGACCGGTCCATTGCCAGCAAAAATCACAAGGGAGACTGGTACATTCTCAACGCATTATCCAACATTGATCAGAACCATACATATGCATAAAGTTTCCTTTTTTCACCATCTTTTTACTTTCTTATATAGTCCTTTCTTGTTTATAGACACATTATTCTATTTTCTTAACCTGTAAATTTGACTGTCATTACTGAAACTTGTACATTAAACTCTATCTGGTAGTATCAAAGATGATTTCTATCTCCATGTTTAATTGAAAAGAGCAAAACAAATCTTAACTTCCAAGAACTTCATAAAAGGCTCCAGTAAAGAGATTCTTAAGGCAGCATGTCGATATACATGTAGCTTTCTGTAACCAGATTACGAACTCACTTAGCAGTTTATGTGCAAACTCATGGTATTAGCTGATTACTTGACAATATTAGAAAAGAGTACTAATATTTGGTTCATTTTATTGTTCAGTAAAGTCTAATAATGCATACAAAATAGGCACTTGCTATTATTATTTTTAAGATATTACTCCAAATTCCAAACTAAAGTCTCCTCACTACTTAGAAGTTCCATTTCCATCCTTGAGATGTGCAGGACACTTGTTTGTAAATCTCAGTTCTGATTTTTCCCTCAAAACAGTCACCCCCATCCTCCCGACCGTTAATTTTTTTTTTTTCTTTGCCTTTTAATTATTTGGACAGGTGAATTCAGCACGGTCAAGGAGGAGCTCTACATGGATATATACCATTTTGGGGAAATCATTCTCGAGATCTTAACAAACGGTAGACTGGTGAACGCGGCATCCAGCATAAGCAACACTCCGAAAGAGATTCTCTTAAGAGAAATTACTAATGAGAATGATATTGATTCCTCTAACTCATTCAAAGAGGAGATAAAGTGGGTTCTTGAAGTCGCTTTGCTATGTACAACAAGTAGACCGTCAATGGAAGATGCAGTGAAGATGTTATCACGGTTGAAGCCTCAAACAAATGGCAATGGCTCTTAGAACACAAGGCATGCATCCTTTATACAAGTTGCTGTTATAAATCATAAAAAAATGTATGTACTCCAGCTTGCCATTGTAGAAAGTTGATTTTTTTTTTGTTTGAATGGTTGATATAATTTGCTGTAAGATATATGAAAAATGCTTGTTTCTATTTTCAATAGTTGAGTGTTTAGTACTGTATTTTTCCCTAATATGGTGAAGAAATTTTATTCTCAGAGCATGTTTGAAGTTACAATTTTATTAAAAAGTATTTTGTTAGTAAAACAATGTGGATATTGTTGATGATACAAATAGGATCAACAAATTCTATTTACCTAGCTACAATTTTCACTTCTTAGACTCGCTAATTTGGATGTTCAAACAGGAGCAAGAAGTAAAATAACTATTTGAGATGGAGATATTTGAATCTCGTGCATTTTTCTCCAAATGAGGGGTATTCATAGATTTCCCTCCAAACTATTGGGTAATTTGGCCATCTTGGAGGAATGACACATGCCGACTTCTTGTTGGCCTTTTGCTAACTGATTCTGTTTACATATAATCAGCTTGGACGAAAAAAAGGCTCGCATCTTATCATGCGAACCCTTCATGCTTTCTTTCCCTTCGCATATGGTTACATACTTTGCGGGGAATGTGGTGGGGTTCGTGGAATGGATTTTTGGATTTAACAGACATATCATATACGAAAAAGAAAGCGTTTATCATTTTGAGTTATCTGCAATTCCTGATCACATATTTCATTAATTCTATGTACTTTGCCTCTTTTTTTTGCAGATAACCTATTTAATCTGGTTCTTAGCACAAGCTTCTCGTTGGTGCTACGTTCCCACAAATGCAGTCTCAACGTTTTTTTCCGGTTTATTTGTTTTAAAATCTACTTTTGCTTTCCCATTTACAAGGGATCATGAATGCTGATTAAAATGGAATTTTTGGTTACTGAGTTCAGTCTTTCGTTGTTTTTACTTATCTGAAACCTTGTTTAGAATCTCCTCTTAATATCTAATTTCTTAGTGTTTGTAATTTGCATGTCCCTTTCTTTAATTGCAGTAGGTAGATGCACCGGCTCTTATTTCTAGACTTTTGGATAAACTGGTGAAGAGTGACATATATAGTAAGCGTCGTGGAGCAGCATTTGCTCTAGCCGGGGTGGTTAAGGGATTGAGAGTATCTTCTCTGATGAAGTATCTCAGCCTTACCAGAGGGTCTTTCAGACAAGTCCGTTCTATGAAACGGTTTTGAGCTTTTTTGGACTATCTTTGTCACCATTCCCATGACTACTATACCAAGACGAGGAAAATGAGGCATCTGTAAGATTTTGGGCCTCCAATAACACCAAACCGAGCTCAGATAAACCACTAATGGACACCACAAGACAATAACCCAATCTCCACAACCGACCTCTACCCAAAACCGGTTGCTCAAGCTTGAATCAGCCCACAAAGGACTCGATGTGAAGATTATGGTAGCCTCAAGAAAAATGCCACAAAGGCTAGAGAAGAAAGCAAGCACGAAGCAAGACCGAGAAGCACAAAGCAACTCTCTTCTCTCTCAATT
>CAIGRO010271534.1:0-10140 GCA_903798355.1 Fraxinus baroniana
ATTGTTATCTTTTCAAACCAAATAAAGAGAAAAGTAGAGGTTGTGATGCTTTTGTTGATGGAGGGTTTTCAAACTAGAAAAGAAAGAGAAAAGTAGTAGCGCACAAAATAAAGCTCGGATGAATTATGAGGCCTTCGTGAATCAGAAATAAAGTATTTTAACTAGTCTCTTCAAGAAGTAAAATAAATAAATAAATAATGAGTTTCATACTCATTTGAATCCATCAATTTATTGTGGTTAATTTCTTTTACGACAAGGACTTGCATTTCATGGACATAATGAATCTGAAGATATAAGAAAATGAATTTTCTTAAATTATTGAAATGGTTTTGTAATCATAATGATGAGATTAAGGTTGTCTTTTTGAACATTGCTCCCGAAAATCTCCAAATTAACATCACCTTGGTTGAATATGATATATTTTAAGTACTATTACTTCTGAAGCAGTTGATGTTGTTGTAAAAGATACTGGTGATGTGTTATTCTATTCCAGTTGATGAATCTCATAACATTTTAGTTAAGGATCAAATGTTAATTGTTTTGCTTATGGGAACAAGAGGGGGCATGTAATGTACATTTTATTGATTTTGAACATGTCTCAAGTACCATGACGCTCTCGCTTAAGGCTACGATTGAACACTTATTGTCTACATATAACTTAAGCATATATAGTTTAGGAGTTCAAGGTTGTAATGTGGCAAAGTAATATGATCATTTGATTTCTTGCAAGTATACAAGATCGTGAACAAATAATATACTGATGAGTAAAGAATCGGTCTCACAAGACCTATGTATTTAACCTATGATCAATTAGTTTCAACTCTATTCAAATAGCGAAAGTTGTTTGAATGATTTATACTAATTATTCTAATTAAACTAACAAATTCTAGAAAGCAGATTAAAAGATTTTTGTAAATTTAGATTGGATATTACTAAGACTTTGAATCCCTCTTGAATCTCTTTAGTAATTCCGTAATGAATATCTTTCTTGCTCAAAATCAAGGTTGAATCTTCAAATTGATAAAATTTTGGAATTCCCTTTAATTCTCTCACAAAAGCTATGAATTCGCCTCCATTTTATGATGATATTTGATGTATATTTGATGTATGAGAGGTGTATGATATTGGTTGCCCATGTTTAGAATTTATAGAGGTGAAATTAGGTCAAAAATCGTACAAGAAAGTGATTTCCATGTAGAATCTTGGAAGAAAAAATAAACGTCCTGATTTTGCCAGATTTTGCAAAGGAAGTCGCCAAGTAGGAAATATGGAACTCGCCCAAGCAAGATTTCCAGCCATTGTTTTTGAACATTCAAATCGGGCGTTCACCCAGCTTTTTAACTGGGATGTCAAGCAATTGTACAAGCTTTCAAACTCTACATTTTGGTCCCCCAAGCTCGATTCTTAATTCTTTCACGTCCTTTTCTCTTGCAGTTTTGATCCCTTAACTTCTGAATGAATCCAGTTGAATCCCTAAGATCTTCACGTTTCACTTTTTGATCCTAATCAACCATTAGAATGTTGCAATTTTAGTCCACATACTTTGGATTTCACCATTTTCCTCAATTTTCGCTTATGTCTTTCTTTCAAAATCTCTTTAATTCATCGAGTTTCACCTAATAAATAAAATATACAATAAATTAGGCGATAATTAATCAAAAAACTTCAAAATATGTATATTTGAAGGATCAAATAAGTGTATTAAATACACTTATCATACAACGCAAGATGTGTACAATCGTCTAAAGCACTTATTTTGAAAGAGAATCCGAGTGGTTTCTATATTCATTAGTTGGCCCATCAAGTCCAATTAGCTCTTGTAGCTATAATAAGCATGCGGGAGAGTGAAAGATTCTTTACTATAGTTACTAATGTGATGAGTGTTATTGGAGGATAAGCTATGCAGTTTGGAAACACGTTGGGCTTTCACTACAATTATTTACTTAACTTTATTGTAATGTTTTCATATAGAGTTGATGCATAGCTATGATTTCCAATAATGATGAAAAAAAAGGTAATATGCGTCTTTGTTGGGATCAATGATAACATTTGAATTCGAATTCAGTCTACATCTTTTGAAAAAGGTACTGTTAAAAGCATTACAAACAAAACATAAAGAAATTATCATTGCGATGAGATTAGTAAAAATATGTAAAGAACGACTCCAAATAATAAGTGACAATGAATGAGAATCTTTTCTGAAAACAATTTTTTGTTTTATCGAAAAGCACAAAATTGATGCTTCCAACATGGATGATATATATGTATCTCTAGGTCTTACACAATGTAACAAATTAAAGGAAGGACAAAAATGCATCACTTTCGTATGTATTTTTTTAATGGCATCATTGATATACGACTTCAATAGTTGAATGATTGTTTGTTCGAGGTAAAGAACTACTTAATCCCTTGTGTTGCACATGTACGTATCAGGGACAGATGTAGTCATTTTGAGTTAGGAGGCACAATCAAATCTTGTATAGATTGAAGATTTTGTTCTTGAATTTTGAATGATTCATACTTAACTCGAGAAAATTCATATTTTCGTATAAAAAAACTCCTTCATTAATATTTTCCTCATCATTTTCGAATGGTTATTCTATTAATAGTCTACTCATTACAAGAAAATGCATATTTATGTTTAAAGAATTTATAGTGTATTTGATACAAACAATCAATTCATGTAATCAAAAGGAAAAACATATAATCAATATTCAAAACTAAGAATTAATTAAATAAACACAATTATTTAAATATAAGTCAAATTGGAAATATTCATTCCAGACACATTTTATATACACAATTTGATAGGAAAAAATTGGAACTTTAGCTTCTAATTAGTTGAAAATTTGATTGAGAAGTGAAAATTTTTAGTAGATGTGATTATTTCTAGAGAAATTATAGGCAAATTTTTAAAAATTAGAATGGTTAAGATTTTGGTAAAAGGTGAGTGATTGAATCGCCGACAAGAGTAAAGAGAAAAAGTTCAAATTTATTATGATTTTGTCCCCGTTTGGTGGGACTAAAAATTATTTTTTAGTGAATTTTGATAAAAATTGAGAAATTGTGGATTTCATGAAATATGTAATTAAAATTAATTATTGATTTTGATTTAGATTACAATATAAAATTCAATCTACACCAAACATAACTTTATCAAAAATAAAAATCCCAAAAGTTGGGGGTCATGTTACCCCCCCGGCCCATGTCTGCCACTGTCGTAATTTATTTTCTGCTTTTAACAAGGACAAGTTAATTTGAATTTTTCATCATTATCCCAAAGATTTTAAGCCAAAAATGATCTTTGCAGTTGAAGAGCAACTTGAGAATATATCTTAGATATTCACACTTACAAAAATTTTGGAGGTTACAAGGCCTTGGAGATTTGGCGCAAAAGTTGGTTATGACGAAAAAAAGGAGGTGCACCCCCATTGCTCTATAGTCTTGTAAATTGAGCATTAATTCTTCTAGTTACTACTTCTATGATAGAAAAAATTATTTTCTACAATGAAAACTTTCAAGAATTAATTGCATAATGTGATGAGAGATCAATGGTTGAATGATATTTTGGTAGGGTATATTAAGGATGGTAGTTTTGACAAGGGGCGGACGCAGCATCAAAGTTCAGTTGGGACAAACGTTAATCGGTCAACGTCGATAATCAGCGATCGTAAGAGTGATGTCATTTATTAATATTTAATTAAATAATATTAAAAATTATTCAATATATATGTAAACGCACAAGAACATCAATGTGACAATCTCTACTTTAAAATACTCAAACCTGAAATGAAAACGTGTAGGCTTCTCTCTGAAAAGCTTTAAACTTCTTTTACAATTGGGCTTCAAAGAATCAAGCCCTCAGATTTAGCTCAGTAAAGGGGCAAACAATCCAAAGGTAAGAGCAAACAAGAAAAGACAAATGCCATAACCATTTGGTACTCAATAATAGCTATGATAAAACTAATCCCCCACAAAAACATATTCAATAGAAGAACCAAGTATACATATCATTCTCAATCAGCAAAGAAGTCAGACAAACATGAAATTTTTGCATTTCATTGCACTTAAATTNATGAAATTTTTGCATTTCATTGCACTTAAATTTCATGATTTAACATCAAATATGACATGATTAAAATAATTCGTAAAAACTTTAAAAATGACAGCATACTCAATCAAAAACAACTTACGGGTTCACCAAATCTCGAGAGCGTGCGTAACCAGGGGCTAAGTGACTAAGTCTGCTGCCGAAGATGGAGTGACGAATGATTGTGGACGTACTAGTGGTGGTGGACGAATGGTGATTTACCCACCGACAGGCGGCAGCGACAGGCGAAAGTCGAGAGTCTAGAGATTTGAGAAGGTGAAAATTGGGTATTTGGGGATTGATTTTGATTGGAGGGATAATAGGATTTAGGTTGGACCTATATATTATATAATTAAGGATTGGACCCAAAACAAATGGCCCAGTCCAATTAAAAAAAAAAGAACGTGAGATGAAGAAGACGAACCAAGAAAGGGACAGCGTCGGCGAAGTACTCCCAATCCCAAATGGCTCCGGCGGTCCGACGGAGTCCAAAATGCATGGCCGAGCCCCCTGGCCAGGAGCTGGGTTCGTCCGTGGTTTTGACAATATTGATAATAGTGTAATTTTATGATGTTTTCAAAGTATGAAAATGCATAGGCATTCATTGTAATAATGTATTAATCTATTTAGTTAATGTTACATTATTTTTTTTTAAAAATAATAATAATAAAATTGGCAACGTAAATTTTTTTTACCCCATAATGCAAAAAAGTTTGACTTCGCCATAGTTAATGGATCGTTGGGGATAGAGAGTCTTCGAGGTCGGGATAATACATTCAGAAGGTGGAAGTGATGTCTCAAGCATATGAAACTCAAAGTTCAGTTCAGGCTAGGCCAATTTTGACTTTGTTTCGTGCGGAAGTTCGGGCCTCGTTAACAATTAAAAGATTCAGACGATTATGTAAGGAACAAACCTTTCGAGATAAAGTCCCAACGAGGGATGTTTTATTTATGAAGATTAATTTTTCCAAAAAGTGAAATGCCTCCAAAGGGTACAAGAACACTGAATAATTGAGAGTTTAACGAGAAGAAATGAAATTACATATTATCTGTTCGAGAGTGATTTGATCGAGATTGCTTCTATGTCTTCTCTTCTATTTTATACTCCTTTAGCGATTTTTTGTTGTGGAGCTGTTTGACTACCGCTCGTTGCTTACTACCCACTTCTTCATAATGGCTGACTTGTCAATAAACTGCCGTTTTTAACTGTTGTCATTACTCCCATTACTTAACTGCTTGCAACCGAGGCTCTTGGATTGTGGAATGTGATAGGATCGCCTATTAATATGTTTCAATAATCGTTGCTTTTATATTATCAATAAGATATTACACTCGCCCAGCTCTGGGCATATCACAGGCTTGAATGATAATGATACTATACTCGCCTGATCTTAGGCGACAAACTGGCTTGAGCGATGATGGGCTTCCGCTGTATAACTTCATCTTGGGTTTTATATGGTCTCATTTGGGCTTATCCTTCGAATCTTTTGACTGCGCTTCCATTAGTTGGACCATTTAATTGGGCTTCATTTTTGTATGTCAACAATTACCCCCCAATATAACAAAAATTAATATCGATTATTAATTTTATGACATATTCGTCATCTGTATTTTCCTGCAATATTTGAAATCCCAAAAGGGGGAGAATCCCAATTATTACTTTGTCTGGCTGTAACTTTCTACATCCCAAAAGATGCAATATTACGCAATCTTATAAACCAAAGAATACGCCTCTATAACGCCATTGTACCTACGTTCTGCATCACCACATTTCGCTTTGCCTATAAAGATCATTGTTCATCTTCTCGCTTTTCTGCATACTTACACTCCCAAAACCCTTGAGAAGAAAATGGCTGCATCCAAGAACTCTTCAGATAACTCCCTCAGTTTCAGAGATTTCCAACAGCTACTCACAAGTCCATATGTAAGTTATGCAATTTCACTAGTCAATCTTAATTCCAACGAGGTTTTCCTGGGCCCATCATTTAATGATACTAATTCTGTGGGGCAAGCCGGGGTGGGACAGTTGTTCCCTTGCACTCAAGACCCTCCCCTTCTAAAATCATTTTCCATTAAAGGATTGTAAATGAGGTATTCGTACTTGACCCAAAACTGATACTACCTTTCGTCTTTAGCATGCACGTATGGTAAATCATGGCCCTACCAAGGCAATTTTTGATCGCCCTAGGATTTCTGATTTATTAGAAATCACTCTCCGTCCCCTAATATATGACTATGTTCTTTTTCCCATCGCTTTAAGCTTTTGGTCTTTTGAATATAATACTTTTATTTTCCAACTTGGCCAGATGTCCATCACTCTGAGAGATATTGGAGCCTTAGTTAATCTTCTACCTCTGGGTGACACCATTTCTCCTGTCATTTTGGTTACTGCTGTTGCCCCAAAATTTGAAAGAAAACTTACTGATTCTTATTCGGGCATGTGATAACTCTATAATAATACTGGTACTGAACCTACCCACCATGAGCATGTTGCCTTTCTTCAAGTCTAACTTTGTAAATATATTCTTTGTGTACACAGTTTGAAACCTTCCACGAGTTATTCACTCATAGAGAATGAGTTAGCGTGTGGTGGGTCTTTAAGCATTTGTTCATTATTCTTAACTTCCTTTTATAGATGTATGGCTTCTCTCCAATTCCAGTTAAGGAATGGTACATCTCCCACTGGCAGTGGGCCTCTTTGACTCGCTCAATTGTGGTTGAGGGCATATTTCCCACAACTTGGTGCTCAACCAACTCCTCCTAAATCAGTTAGTTGTTATGGGTTATTCATCAATCAATTGAGCCCGGTAAATATGTCCAATTGAGACGTTTTCACATTCTTTTATACTTTAAACTCAACTCCTTCCTTCTTTCCTTTTTTTTGTTCACCAAGTCCTAATTTACGTGCAGCCTCCTTCCACCATGAATGATGTGAGCACTTTATTGCCCATTTGGGCTTAATATTTGGTTGGGAGGGAATTATTCCATGACATTTTGACTAGGACAAATGCGAGGCAGGGGTTGAGGTATATTCTCCTCAATTTTTTGCTCGCCAGCTTGGTTTTGGCCAAATGTGACCTGTTTCTTTAGCCCCTTTCACTAAAGAATTTGACTGAACGCTTCCATACATCAATAAAGTAGAGTTACAGGCCATCGACACTCGTAACGCTCTCTTGACAAATGGCTTTTCTTTAGCCCCTTTCAATCCTACTTTTGTTGTTTACCCCCTTTTTGAACAATTCTGGCGGTCAGTGAAGCGTAGGTTATTTGCAACTGATGTTAACTGCACTTTCCATTTGGTGGAGAGGCCAAGGGGTTCTTCTATTTCTCCTATTCCTGCTATTCATCTTACCGCCAAGAATCCTGTTTCTCCTTGAAAGTCCCCTCTGGCTCGCGTTAAACGTTCTGCAATGAATCCTATTTCATCTAGCTCTTCATCTACTCAAACTGGGATAACTAAGGATGTTCCCAGCCGCAAATAGCCAGCTTCAGCTTTGCCAAGCTTACCCGATGATGATGATGATGATGATGATACCCCTCTAGTCATTAGGAGGAAGGTATTTGAATTTATTTTTTTTCGTGTAGAGTTTGTTCATTTATAAAAAATCTTTCACGTGTTAACGTTTTACCTGGATTTTTCAGAAGAGCTCGACTTTCCCTTTGAAGACTTTGCCTCCACCGATCCTTGTTCTACCACCTTCCACTAAAGCTTCTCCGTCCAAGTCATCTGGAGAAGGGACTTTACCTACAGGCCAAGAGTCTTTGATTGCACAGTCGATCGGAGAACTTCCACCTTCCCAAGGCGCTCACTTCCCATGCGTTGAAACGGAAGGTAATATAGTTTTATGGTCTTTTCTCTTGCTTGAATTGTTGGCTTTCAACTCATTATCACTTTCTTCTTACAGAGATTTCCATAAATCTGCCCGTTGTGGAAGAGCTTGCTAGTTCAGACAAAGGGAAATCCCCATAGGTAGTTGGATCGACCCGTGATGTGCCCCAATTTTCCAAGGTTGCTGATAAGGTAGCCCCTGTTTCATCTTTCGTCTTCGTTTCATTAACTGTAACGAAAATGCTAACTGCTTGCATTTTCTTTGCAGGATACTAACGCCATTTTATGTCACATCTAGGATTTGTTTACTTCTTGGGAGCAAATAAAGGCAAGCGCTACTTCTCGTTCTTCTTCAACCAATCGTCCTTCTACTTTATCTGCTGCATTCTTGGAAGAAAACATGAACGTTCTTAAGCAATCAGTGTTTGAATATGTTTTCTTCATGGACATGGATATCAACAAAGCCAGTGCTTCTATCCATAGAGATAAGTTTGATCATTTAATTGCAAAAATGACTCAAGTACTCGAGCTTCCTTTGCTCAAAATTTCATCTAATTTTAAGGTGACTTTGAAGATTGTCCATTCAGAGATTAGTTCTTTGTTGGCTCAGTAAATGAAAAGAAGACTTAGTACATTCGTGTTATAAATGAAAAGAGTCTTTGCTTCAGGAGATTGAGAAGGTCAAGATCGATCTGGATGAAATTTCTTCTGAGGTTGTGGTTGAAGACTCTTTGATGATGAGTCTGGCCGCAGAGATAAAGGAACTTCCAGCAAGGATGGACGCCTATAAGGCTACATTAGCAACCAAAAAGCGTACTACTTCCTAAGAAGTTGAGCAAAGTAAATCTTTGGATGAGCGTTACTCCAAGCTGGAAGTTGACAAGGACTTTATGATCGAGCTATCTACTGCAATCACTGAACAAGGCGACGAATGGGAAAAACTTAGAGAATGGATGCGCTCTCTTTGGGGTGAACTGTAATTAAGATTTTGATTTCTATTGTAGGATGATTTCATCTTACACTTTGTTCTTGTAATTTTATAATCACAGCCACCATTGACTAAAAATGTAGTTGCAGCCAATTTTATCAATAGAAAATCATTTTATTCATTTGTTTGATGTCTTTTGCATTAATTCCAAAACTATATAATTGACAATTTTTTAATCATCAATACTCCTAAAAAATTTAATTACTAACCTTGTGCCATGTTCATGCACATTTTCCCTTGTGAAATCTTTACATGGAATGAAACCTTTGATATTCTGTCTTCTCTTCAAAATTTGGACCTTCTATTTCGGTTACTACGCATGTACCTGGCCATTTGTATTCCGTTCCTTGGCCTTCAAACCTCTATAAAGCTGCGTGTTTATTACATTCTTGTCATCTTCATCATTATTTTCCCCAAAACCCATCTGTAGCCATTACTTGGCATTCAAATGATCGATCTTCCATATCCAGAAGATCAACTATTTCTTCTTTCAAACAAAATGAATCTTTCTTTTTCCAATTTCGCCATCTGTCTTAGTATTTTCTTTGGTGTGAGAGGCACAGGAAATATTTCTTTGGTGAAGATCTTCTCAGCACCCTATCCATTCAGGATCTCCAGATGGAGTTCTTGATGTGAAACAACTGCTTGTTGAGAGTGCTTCTTTGCCCATTTCCCTACATCGCAGCGATGCATTTAGGAAGGCGATGAAGGCCAATTTTCCCTTTTTCTGTAGTAGTTGATAGAAGAACAATGATAGTCTGCTTCCAATATGCTTCGTGCCATCTAAATGTTCCAAATGATAAGCTCTATTAGGTAATATGTTTTTCATCCTATATGGTCCTTCCCAATTGGGTGACCATTGACCATACTTTGGATCTTTGCTAGCCAAATGGAGTATCGTCTTCCAAACTAAATTGCCTAGGCTAAAAGATTTGGCTACAATTTTTTTGTTATAGAACTTAGCCATTTTTCGTTTTTGAACCTGCAACCTATCTAGGACGTCCAGCTTTAACTTGTCCAATTCTAACAAACTTTGGGCTAGAAATTTTGCATACATTGATTTCCATAGGTAACACAACTTCTTGTCCATAAGTAAGTTGAAAAGGAGTTACTTTGGTACTTTAACGTGGTGACGTCCTGTAAGCCCATAAGGTTTTATTTAAGCATTCATGCCAATTTCTGGCATTTTCATTTGTCATTTTTCTTATAATATTTTTTAAAATCCTATTAGAA
>CAIGRO010271602.1:0-13049 GCA_903798355.1 Fraxinus baroniana
TACGATGAAACTATTGACCCAATCAACAACTTCAATATGTTCATGAAAGTCATGAACTTACAAGTTGCACCGAACCCGATGGTGTGCAAAGCTTTTTCGCAAACCCTTAGTAATATAACTTCGGGTTAGTTCTCTACCCTGGAATCCATTTCCATTACCTCATTCTCAGACTTGGCAAACAAGTTCTCTGTCTTCGCAAGTAGTAAATGCATCAGGAAGACCGCAGGATCCCTCATACAACTTCGATAAGGGAAAAATGAATCCCTACGTAACTTTATGACACAGTTTAATAAAAAAGTACTCTAGATACCCGACCTATATATGACAGCAGATGTCTTTGTCCTAACATATGCTATAAAGTTTGAAGCATTCAAAATGTCTTTTTCAAAGACCTTGCCAAAAGCAGTGACCAAGCTACTAACCTGCCAACATAGAAGAAAGCATGTATCCTAGAGAAATTAGCCCGACATTCGAGAATCCCAAACACAAGAGACAGCATGAGTCAAATTAATGACAATACATTGCTTAGGGTAAACAGAGACGTGAGGTACTACCAATGTCCGTTTGCGCACTTCTACATCCAACATTTTGATGGAGATCAACAACTTTAAGGAACTTAAGTGGCCTTAGAGGATGCGGTCCCTTCCTGATACTAGAGACAATAGCAAGTATTGTAACTTTTATCGCAACCATAGGCATACGACAAAGAATTGCAAAGCCTTGCAGTAGGAGATTGAGTCTCTAATCAAAAGATTATTCCTAGGGGCTGCTTATATGAGAATTACCCAAGGAATGATCATAACAAGGAAAAGGCACCTAAGGCCAAGAGTAGTGGTCAACCTACAATAGGAACCATTAACATCATTGTTGGATGAATAGCGTCAGATAGACTCGAACAGTGGATGTAAGCAATATGCTCGACAATATACGTCAACCTCAAGGTTAACTCATGACAAGCTTCAAGAAATTACATGTAGGTCAAAGGACTTGTATCATCTTCTTATGATGATGCCTTAGTTATATCAGTGATTGTTGCTAACTTTGAAGTGAAAAGAGTTTTAGTTAACAAAGGCAGTGCGGCCAATGCACTGTCTCATGAGGCCTTCAATAAAATGGAAATTTTGGCCGATCAACTAAACATAGTTAAAATTCCTCTTTAAGAATTCGAGGGTATAGTCATCATCCCTGAAGGAGTCATCGAGCTTCCTTGGATTCAAATCATAAGTAGGTAATAGAAATCACATTCTAAGAAATTCGTGCTTTAATGGCTTACAATGCCATTATTGAGAGACCACTACGTAATAAATCAAGGCCATTGTATCCATTTTCCACCTAGCCATAAAGTTTCCTATAGGTAACGATGTGGGGGTTGTGCATAGAGATCAAACAATGGCTAGTGCTATGTTACTAATGTTTGGAGAATAAACACTAACATCATGCAACTTTCATATCTGAGCCCGACCTCAAGCCATGAGAAAGACTTGCTTCAATTGAAGAATTGATCGAGCTGAAGCTTGGTAAAAAATGACAATTGGCTAGGATCTCGACATCACTCTCATAACCAAACTTATTACTTGATGTATTTACATAAAGAAATTGAAAATATTCTAGGGATTAACCCCAATGTGGTGGTACGCAAACTCAATATTAACCCAAAAGCTATTCCAGTGAAGTAAAGAAAGAGCTTGTTTGAACCATAATGTTGAGAGGTCATAAGTGAGGAAATTAGTAAACACGTCAACAAGCAATTCATTCAGGAGGTCGAGTGCCTTGATTAACTCACCAATGTTGTTCTCGTC
Organism: Fraxinus baroniana; assembly: GCA_903798355.1. NCBI lineage: Eukaryota > Viridiplantae > Streptophyta > Magnoliopsida > Lamiales > Oleaceae > Fraxinus > Fraxinus baroniana. The sequence continues at coordinate 1,800 of CAIGRO010271602.1, forward strand.
AAAAAAACCAAAGGAAAATGGCAAGTTTGCATTGATTTTACCGACCTCAACAAAGTATGCACTAAGGACAGTTATCCCTTACCTTAGATTCACAACCTCGTGGATAACACATTGAGCCATAAATTATACAGCTTCCTAGATGCATTCTCTAGTTATCATCAGATCCCCATTATTAAAAAGATCAAGAGCAGACATCCTTCATGGCTGACTCTGCCATATATTATTAAAAGGACATGCCATTCAAATTGAAGAATGCAGAGTCAACATATCAGATGCTCATTAATAAATCTTTTCTAATTTAACTAGAAAAATAATGAGGCATATGTTGAAGACATGGTAGTCAAAAGTAAACAGGTTGACCATCATATTTCCGACCTTGAGGAAGTTTTCGCCACACTTTGTAAATATCGGGTGAAGTAAATCCATCAAAGCATGTATTCGGAGTAACCTCAAGCAAATTCTTGAGCTTAATGATTGCACACGGGGGAATTGAGGTCAATCTTGATAAGATGCAAACATTGGCATCCATGGAATTACCTAGGAACAAGAAAAAGGTACAAAAGTTGACATGCTAGGGCACTGCCTGAACACGTTCATGTCTTGTGTAGTAGTTAGATACTTTCCTTTTTTCAAGGTTCTTCGGGAAAATCGAAGCTTTGGTTTGAATAGAGTCAAATAACTTTCCAAGAGCTCAAGTAAACATTGGCAACATCGCCAGTTCTCACGAGACCTATGCCCGAAGATACTTTATTTTTTTACTTAGCCATTTCTCAAAATGCAGTAAGTGGTGTATTAGTAAAAGAGGTTGACAAGGCTCAACAACCTATCTACTATGTAAGCAAAGTATTAGTCGATACAGAAACTGGATAAATATTAGCTGAACGGCTTGCTTTTGCCTTGGTCATGGCAGCACGAAAACTATAATAATATTTTCAATCTTATCCAATTGTAGTTCTTACAAATCAACCCCTCAAATACATACTTCAGAAGCTTGACGTCTTAGGAAGACTATTAAAATCAGTAATCAAACTTAGTGAATTTGATATAGAGTTCAAACACTGACCTTCTATTAAGGCACAGCCTTGGCCGACTTTATAACAAAACTCACCCCAAGCCTTTGGGGATCATGGATACTTGGGAGATATTTGTAGATGGAACATCCAACTCATCGAGCTCAGGTGTAGGCATCATAACTATCAGCCCAAACAAGCTCATGAAAATTCAATGTGTGCTCAGATTTGAATTCGAGGCTATTAACAATGAAGTAGAATATGAGATTGTCATCATTGCTTTAGAACTTGCTAACAACTTTGAGCTTGAACATATCAAGGTTTTCAATGACTCACAACTAGTGGTTGGACAAATTGAACGTACATTCGAAAGAAAAGATGAGAAAATGAGCTTATAATGTATAAAACTTCATGATCTTCAAAGACGATTCAAGCATTATGAAATCCTTAAAATTACCTGAGTGGAAATTGTAAGGATGATGCCTTGTCTAGACTCATCTTCATGGGAGTGGATGGACTTAACACGACAGTACACATCAAGATTGTGATGGAACCTAGCATAAGTCCAACACCCATCATCATGGACATTGATCATAAGCCCTCATGGATGGATCCAATAGTCGACTTCATAACCATTGGAAATTTGTCGAATGACTTTCATGCAGCAAGAAGCATCCAAGCTAGAGCACTAAGGTACTGCATGATCAAAGGAGTTTTATTCTATAGGAGCTTTACATACCTATATCTTAGGTGCCTTGTACCTTCAAAATCATCCTATGCCCTAACTGAAGTCCATGAAAGATTGTGTGCGAACCATCAAGGAGCTAAGGCTCTTATCCTCAAACTTATAAGGTATTGATATTAATGGCCTACCAAGAAGAAAAACACCTTAGACTATGTTAAAAAAATACGACAAGTGTCAGAGGTTCAGTAATGTCATCCATTCCTCTGCCCAAGATCTTACCCTATCTACTGTTCAGCTCCCTTTAAACAATGTGTGTTGACTTCCTTAAGCATTTCCTTATAACAAGAGGTCAATTGATGTTCATCCCTATAATAGTGGAATATTTTACTAAATGGGTAGAGGTAGAACCCCTATCAACAATTTCAGAGTCTAAACTTAAGGCATTCATTTGGAAGTCCATTATATGCAAGTTCGGGATACCCAATGTCTAATAATAGACAAAGACAGACAATTCGATCATTCTTAATTTAGAAACTATGTACCAACCTCGAGATTGACCACCATTCGACTTTACTTTCACATTCTTAGAGTAATAGCCTTGCTGAAGTGACACATCAAATTATATTGCAAGACCTTCGAACAAAGATAGTGGAAACTAAGGGTACTTGGCCTAGCGAGCTACCCTCTATACTTTGGACATACAGAACATCCCACAAAACAATGATGCCGATAATTTAATGATTTATTATAAGTAGTTTGCCCTACCTTACTTAGTAGTTTGCTTAGTTTTTTCCCTTTTCCTTGTCATACTTGTTTTTTTCAGGCTTTCAACCTTACATGTTTTATTATTTAGTTGATTGAACTTTCTGGTTAGGACAAGTTAGTTTTGATTAAAAGTCATCGAGATATTATCCCAATAAAGTTCATATTTTCCGTTCTAGATCATGCTCAAGCATTGGCCTATGCTAGCACGTTTAAACTTTGCCCCGGACAAATACCACTAATCTTTATCCCGTGCAAGCACCTTAGTCTTGCCCCCTACAAAAACTCTAAGCCTTACCCCATACAGGCACCTTAAAGTCTTCCTACCCTCTCCTTCCCACTTTCTACACAAGTACATCTAAACCTTACCACATGCAAGCACCTTAAGTCACGAAGGCTACAGATTTGAGGTCCTTTTTCCTTTGTCTATCTCTTTCTAGTACTTTCAAAATATGCTTGGTCCTTGTTAAATCGAGTAGTGCTAGGCATCTCCCATCGAGAACTAAAAGGGTAGTCGAGATCTTGGGGCGCTATGAAAAAAACCTCTGTTTCTACCCCTTAAGGGAGCTTCACATTTTAGGAATTTTGAACTTACCTAGGGTAGATAGGTAAACAAAATTGTTGAAGTCTAGGAGAAACTTCAGCTTGAAGACCATTTTTTAGAGGTCGAGCATCTAGTTTATTGATAACACCTGGCATGCTATGAAAAAATAAATTATCACCATCCATTCGTTCGATACAAGTTGCCAAGGCATATATGATGCAAGATGGGGAACACGATAAAAAAGAGGTGGAGGGCTTCAAAGAATCCCTAAAAACTGCAAATTCTCCTTCTCGAGCACTTACATCCTATCCTCATACCCCAATGCTCTAGCATCGCACCTGTGTTGACCTATGGTCGATTTCATCCTTAATATTTTGATCATAACAAACAAGATTAATATTGTTTCTAACAATTGATTTTGAGTGATGATAGTTCAATGTTAAAATCAATCAAGCATTATAAATCGGACTCGAAATTAAGATTAACGTGGAATTTAAGCGTTCAATTCAAATCATTCGAGACGAGAACTCAAAAGATAAATGCCAAGAAAGATCAAGATCAAGAGTATGAGAGACGTCATAAAAAAAAGATAAAGACGAGAAGTCTAAGAGGCAAATTTCGAAACAAGATGAAAGACTAGACTTCTTAGTTCAAATATAAAGATACTAATACTTCTTACAATGTTACTTACCTAGAAAAATGAAGTGAAAACATCATTCAAAAGCCTACATTTTTCAAACCAATCAAAAAGGAAAAAATCCAAAAAAATATAAATCAAAGAAGATGTTCGGTTGGCCTAACAATCATTTTTTAACCTTTATGGTTCCTAACACATAACGACTAGTTTGGTTGTCTGGTTCAGGATGCGGACGTCCATATGGGTTGTCCGGTTGATCAGAAATTTTGGCGTTTTAACTTCTATAAATACAATTTCACTTTGCATTCATTACAACAACTAGAAAAGAGCTTTTTTATGAAATAAATTTGTGAAAAAACTTATTTGAGCTTACATTTTTCCATTCATGTCATTTATTTTTCATAGCAAAAACTTTGATTGTTGAATCAAACTTCTTGAATCCTTTATCGCATCAAAGTTTTTCATTTATCTTTGTGTTTAACTTATTTATATCAATCTTAAAATATAGATATATTTTTGAAGAATATCTACGCACTTACATTGTATAAACTTTTATGCTTCTTCATGTTGCTAGTAAAATCATCATATTCATCAAAGTTTCTCATTTCTCTCTTAGTACTCAATTTACTAAAATCATTCATTAAAAGAAAGATATATATTGAGAAGATTTTTGAACCTACATTGCATTTATTTCTTCTTCATCTTCTCATTTAAACACTTTGATTGATTGCATCTAATTTTTAATTATCATATTCATCAAAGTTTTTTATCTAAAAGTTGAGCTATCATTTATTACTATTCATTGAAGTGTTAGCCTCTCTTAGTACTTAACTTATTTGTACTAATTATCAAAAGAGGAATTCTATAGTAAAATCACTTTGATAAAGTGTGGGTTGTGCTGAATTCCCGTAAAGATCAACATTGTATCTTGCTGTAAGTCACCGTGTGGGTCATTGAAGTCCCGTAAAACTCAATATTTTGTAAGGATCGATGTTCCTTTTTTGTAAGTCACTGGAAGCATTGTATTGGGTTGGATTGCACCATAAATCAATCAAAATAGTGAAATGGCCTTATTCGTGCCAGAGAGCTTCGTAACGGAAGACGTAGATCATTGATTTGGATCGAACCTCCACAATTATATCGTTTACATCATCTCTCCCTTTTACTTATTTTTTTTATATTTGCACTTATTACTTGAATTTATTTATTTAGTCTTTAGTTACTTGAATTTAGATTAATTCTTCGAAAAAAATTTAAAAATCAATTCACCCCCTCTTGTTTAGTTATTCTTAGATTTTCAATTGGTATTAGAGCAAAGTGTCTACTTTTAAAGATTTCACAATCTTGAGTAATGGATAACCATAATGTTCAAAATCTTGAAAGGCATGCTACAAAATGTCCACCTTTCTTCGATGGTGTTATTTATAACTATTGGAAGGCTAGAATAACGATATTTATTCAATCAATAGATTATAATATTTGGGAAGTTATTGAATTTGGTCCATGTGTGACTAAAATGTTATTGAAGAAGAAGGTAAACTGGGTCAAATAATTTTTAAATCTAGAGAGGAGTATAATGAAGAGGATAAAAGAAAGTTTTCTTTAAACGCTAGAGCTAAAAATCTACTTTATGCGTGCTTTGATTTGAAAATATAATATACTTAGAGTATATGAAAATGGGTGAAAGAGGGAAAATCATTTATATGCTTTGAATGTATGGTTATTGATTTGTAAAATATTAAGGGAATATGAATTACATGATAAATTTATAATGTTTATTCTTTTATCAATTTGATATCAATTATTCAATCTTACCTTACAAATCATCTTGTTCAAAAAGGGGGAAATTGTTGACATATGGTTGATTTCATCCTTAATGTTTTTATCATAAAAAATTTATATTGTTTCTAACAATTGATTTTGAGTGATGATAGTTCAATGTTAAAATCAATCAAGCATTATAAATCGACTCGAAATGAAGATCAAAGTAGAAGTTAAACATTCAAATCAAATCATTCAAGACGAGAACTTAAAAGAAAGATCAAGAGCATTGAGACAACATAAAAAAAAGATCAAGACGAGATGTCTAAGATGTAAACTTCGAAACAAGATCAAAAACTAGACTTCTTAGTTCAAATATAAAGGTACTAATACTTCGATATTTAGAAATGATTGATAAAAGCTCAAAATCGTTTTATGCACGAATATATTATTTTATAAAAACACTTGCATAAAAAATTATTCTTCAAAAAAGGTAAGTATTTCAAATTGATATTTAAATTTTTTTACTAGGTTACTTACCTAGAAAAATAAAGTAAAAATGTCATTCAAAAGCCTACATTTTTCAAACCAATCAAAAAGGAAAAATCCCAAAAAAAAAAAAAAAAAAGAGTCAAAGCGGATGTCTGGTTCGCCCAATGATCATTTTTTTAACATCTCTGAATTTTGACGCACAATGGCTAGTTCAGTTGTCGAGTTCAGGATGCGAACGTCAGGATGGTTGTCCGGTTGGTCATTAATTTTGGCTTTTGACTGCTATAAATACCATTTCACTTTTCACTCATTACAATAACTAGAAGAGGGTTTTCTTGTGAAATATATTTGTGAAAAAATTTCTTTGAGCTTACATTTTTCCATTCATGTCATTTATTTTTCATAGCAAAAACTTTGATTGTTGAATCAAACTTTTTGAATTATTTCTTGCATAAGAGTTTTTCGTTTATCTTTGTGTTTAACTTATTTATATTAATCTTAAAAGAGAGATATATTTTTGAAGAAGATCTATGCACTTACATTGCATAAACTTTTCTACTTCTTCATGTTGAAAACTTTCATTGAATGAACCAAAACTTGTAAAATCATCATATTCATCAAAGTTTCTCATTTCTCTCTTATTACTCAATTTATTACAATCATTCATTAAAAGAAAAATATGTATTGAGAAGATTTTTGAACCTACATTGTATTTATTTCTTCTTCATCTTCTTATTTAAACGCTTTGATTGATTGAATCTAATTTTTAATTATCATATTCATCTAAGTTTTTATCTTACAATTGAGCTATCATTTATTACTATTTATTGAAGTGTTAACCTCTATTAGTACTTAACTTGTTTGTTTTATTTATCAAAAGAGGAATTTCATTATAAAACCACTTTGATAAAGTGTGGGTCGTGTTGAAATCTCGTAAAGTTCAATAGTGTATAAAGATTGGAGATCATTGTTGTAAGTCACCCTGTGGGTTATATTGAGGTCCCGTAAAGCTCAATAATGTAGTTCATATTGAGGTCCCGTAATTGTATAAAGATCGGTGCTTGTTGTTTGTAAGTCACCGGAAGCGCTGTATATGGTTAAATTGCACCATAAGTCAATCAATATAGTGAAAAAGCCTTGCTCATGCGGGAAAGCAAGGTAACTGAGGATGTAGATCATTGTTTTGTATCAAACCTCCACAATTATATCGTTTGTATCATCTCTAAAAGCCCAAGATTGGCTAACCAAGAGGGGGGTGAATTGGTTTTTAAAACTTTTTCGTTAACTACTCAAGATTTTAATTTAATGATCACACAAATGATAAAAAAATAAACTAAACACAAATAAGCATGTAGATGAAATGATATAAGCTTGCACAAAGTAAGACGTTAAGTAAAAAGGTTAGAGAGTGCAAACGATATAATATGGAGGTTCAATCCAGCGCAATGATCTACGTCCCCTGTTACCAAGCTCTCCGTCACAAGCAATATCTTTTTCACTATGTTGATTGACTTGTGGTGCAATCCAACCCTTTACAATACTTTCGGTGACTTACAACCAAGGAGCATCGATTCTTTTACAATGTTGAGCTTTTCGAGGCCTCAATACGACCCACAATTCAAAATGAATTTACAAGTGAAATCTTCTCTCTTCTTATCGAATGATAGAATCAAGGTTAATAACAAGAACTCTTATCCGTTTGTCTTCAATAGATGAGAATGAGTATAGCTCAAAGAGTTGAAATGAAAAACTTCTTGAAGAACCAAAGATTTTCACAAAGTTAATCGCTCAGAAGTTTTTCAAGAATTTAATGCTTTTGATCTTCTTAAAGATAGAGAATAAGGTGGTTGTGATCAATAAAAACATCTCTTTAATGGTCAAGAAAAGTTATAGCGAGTAGAGAAAGAATTAGGTATTTATAGCACTTAAATCGGTCAAAAATTCTGCCATACCGAACGCATCTTACTGGACGTCCGGTACAATACTGGACAGTCAATTACCCGTTATTTTTTGTTAGAAAATTTGACCATTTAAAATTTGACCGTTGGAGCCAAATTGATTATACCAGACGTTCAATAAGTGTACCGGACGTCAGGTACGACCCTTTGGCTCGAAACGCCCTCGTTTTTAAATTTTCTCAAATATAATTGTTGGAGGGACGTTTAAAATGTTTTTCAAAGTGTTTGTCATACTTAAAAATACGCGTTTTGATTTTTATTATTATTTACGTTTGAAAAATATATTTTTCAAGTAAAACATTTTGTCTCAAATTTGGATAGTAAAATCAAAACTTTGAGCTCGTCACGATTCATTACCAAGTATTGAGATGTTTTACTTTTACATATAGTTGTGAAAAGTTTGAGTACTTTGTTTTGGACATCTTAACTTGCATAGCTTGACTGTACTTCGACTTTTGTCTCAATTTGCGTTGAGGCAAATTTTTGCGGGTTTTGCAATATCATTCTTCATATCCTTGATTGATTGATTGATTTTGTTTCCACGTTGATCTTTGTATGCAAATTACTTGGTCTTGAACTTCATGCCATCAAATGTATTCATGTGCAATAATCACTATGGACATTTGAAATCAATTTGTTAGTGATAAACATAATTTATTTGTGATGATCAAAACGAGACGTCAACCATAGGTCAACAATTTTCCCATTTTTGATTATGACAAACACAATATGATTTGCAAGGTATACGTTGAACAAATTGATAAAATCTTGCACATATACATTCTCCCTTTCTATTTCACTAGAATTTTCCCTATTTAAATATAATCATGCAAATCTTTTCTACATCTCTTCCCCCTTTTGGCATAAACAAAAAGTACGTCATTGAGTAGGAATGATCCATCATAGAGCGAGCAATAACAAGGCAATTAATAGACAGTTCGTAATCATTGCAATAGTTGAGCATAGTTAAGTACATAATCAAAATGTTCAACCATAGTTTTAAGAAACAATAAAAGCTACGATACTGGAGGAGGAGGATGCGGAAGTCGAGCAAGCATGTCGGCAAAGAAGATGGTCATTTGATCCTGCATGGTAGCCTGTCATGCAAGGATCTTCTCTGGTTATCCCATCGACGATCGTAGTGAGGGAATCCATCCTTCCATGCAAGAGTGAAAGTTGATCCACGTCAAGTCCTCGTCCAATGGGAGCTTCTAATCTCGAGGTATCAGCGGTAGGAAGCACGCCCTCTTCGTCATCATCAGCATACTCATCTTCTTCAATTGGGAGCGTAGAAGGCCAAGAAGCCGGATCGAACCCTTTTGTTTCAGTCACCAATTGTTCATTTTTCTTAATGATTTTCATGCGTTTAAGAGTGTTGGAACTAATGGTATCGGTAGGATGGGGTTTAATGAACGCTTTGTCGTGAAGAGGAATGTCAAAATGTTTAAAAATCCATCAATTCTCGTACGGTATACCTTCTGCCTTGGCCACATGGGATGAGTGAATGAGTTGCATAAGGCCCAAAGCAATAGTCGGGAAATCGACTCGTCGGCCAAAAGGAAAGAGTCAAGAAGAAAAAGATCAAAGCAATTTGCGTCATCCTGATATCCCTTCCTAAGTAAAATAATGTTTCAATGATGTTTTGTAAGACCCAACATGGTAGAGTGAGTTGGTTCGTGGAAATTTTTGTGATGTTTTCAAAATCTTTACTCGTAACATGATAACAAGCGTTGGTCGGGTCATAACCTTCTACCGAAGGTTGAGTTTTGTGCACATAGGTTTGGACATCACATGGTTCAAGTGCTAGCAGTGTATGAATAAGAGGTTTTGAAACCGTAATACGAGTGTTTTTTATAAAGCATGAAATATCGCGTCAAGGAAAAGTCATGTTTTGACAAAATTCTCGCATCAACCAGGGATAGACATTTTCTTCTAATGTGCAAATAGATACCCAACCCATAGTGATAAAAAATTCCTCAATTTTAAATGCGGGTGCATGAGTAGAAAATGAAGGAAACTTCACATTTTACCTAGCAAAATGGGCAACTTTGCAAAAGGGGTTGGTTGGCGTTTCGGGTTCAAGGTTCATGCTATCTTCGTCGGATGAGGGCGATGGAGCAAATCATCGCACTATTTGCTTGAGCCTTTTGCCTCGACCATGAGAGGTCGATATATCACACAAATTGGGAATTTTTTGAAATTAGGGATGTTGAAATTTAGGGCTGAGCTAAAAATGAAAAACTAAAGACTAATATGAAATTGAGAGTTATAAGGTTCAAAATTTGCAAAATAGGTGATTCAACACTTATAGTGTGAGTTTCGAACAAGATTTGACCAGAGATTTTTGAGGAAATAGGTTGGTGTTCGTATTTTTAGTGAGGAATATGTGTTTGATTTGAAAATGTGATTTTGAGAGACACTTTTCTGTAAAAATTGAGTGTGAGGGTGCTAAGAACTTATGAGATGATAGGTTTTGCAGCTTGAGAGAGAAATTCGAACAAGATTAAAAAAATCTGGAAAAAAAAAAGTTAGGGTTCGAATTTGAGTGAAATACCTTGTGTTCGTCGAGAATAGGATGAAATCGAGATCCAACTGTTGAGAAAAAAAATCAAATTAATGGAGTGAATTTGACGAAGAATAAAGATGAGAAGTGAGATTTGGGTTGAAATGTGAGATGCGAGGTGAGTTTGAGAAGAAAAGAAGGGCAAAATGATTGAATGAAATGGGTATTTCGCGATTTAAATTCTGCAAAATATGTGTACGTCCGCTAAGAATTCACCAAAAAGGCAAAAAAAAAATATGCCTTACCGGACACTCCCTACCAGACGTCCGGTAAATTTTATTTTATTTTTGATAAAAAGAAATGTAATAAGATATGGATAAAGAACATATAGAGAAAATACAATTTTGAAAATCATTTTAGCTCGATAAGACCCAAGCTTCTTCTAATGGTTGAGAAACGATCGAGCGTAATGGGTTTGGTGAAAATTCAGCCAATTGGTTTTCGGTGTCAACAAATTCAAGTGAGATATCACCGTTTTGAACATGATCTCTAAGAAAGTACTGGCGTATCTCAATGTACTTCGTTTGAGATTGTATGATGGGGTTTTTAGATAATTTTATGGCACTTGTATTGTCACACATGATTATAACATGATCATAGGATAGATGATAGTCGCTAAGGGTTTGTTTCATCCATAGCACTTGAGCACAACAACTCGAGGCGCAAATATATTCGGCCTCGGATGTAGATAAGGCTACAGAGTTTTGTTTCTTACTAAACCATGAAACCAAAGTAAAAACAAGAAAGTGACAAGTACCGCTAGTGCTTTTTCGATCAAATTGATAACCGGCCCAATCGACATCCGAGTAACTAAGTAAGTCAAAGTGAGTTCGTTTTG